>QGSO01000412.1:0-188328 GCA_011037825.1 Carya cathayensis
AAAGAAATAATTGAGAAAAAAGCAAGTAAACCATTTAAAACTATTTTAAATGGGCATTACAAATCATAGTGTCCTAGTAAGGGAAAAACAAAATAAATTAAGCAAATTGTGTTGAAATTTTCAGAAGTAATAATCATAGAACCACCATTAGATTTTCAGTAGATTGACTCTGCAACAACAATACATTTCCATAAATAAAGAATTTTTTGTCAAACTCGAAGAGAAACAAGCATATTCTTTGTACAACAATTTACGTGCATTTGTATCTCTCTGATTTGTTGCAAAAAATTCAGTTAACATTGACTTTGCTGAGGAATCCGAGTTGACAACATTGCTCAGGTTTTCATGTGCACGAAAGGTTACCATGTGTTGATCTTCAAGATGTAGATGTAAACTGTAGACTGCTGGATACATTTCGTTAAGAGTAAAACCATATATCCTCCACATGGCTTCAGGTGGAGTGATCCATCTTGCCGATTGGAACTGTCGGATTTCATCGATATCTTCAGTGCCATTTTCATAAATTAAATTGAAAGCGACACGATCATGGCCCTTATAAATGTATTTATAAAGATACTTGACCGCCTTAATTGTGGAGCAAATCTCAACATTGATATGACAATCATATTTTGCAATTAGATATGGGTTATGTGGAACAACCCAACGATTATCCAAAATTTTGCCTCTAACTTTAGCAGACATTCCAGAATCACGGCGTCTGTATTGCGGGAAGCAATCATTTCCTACAATAGTAGCAGTCATGAAACTTTTTGGGTACTGATTTCTGCATTTTCCATCTTTTTTCATGCATATGTTGGTAGGATTTAATATTCCACAAGGACCATGCATCATATGTCTAACAATTGATTTATATAAATGCACGTTGTTGTCTTTATCAGGTATTTCTGCAGATATGATATCATCAAAAGATTCAGGAGCATACATCTTCCAATCTCTTTGCAGTACAATTAGGAAATGAGCATGTGGAAGTCCTCTTTTTTGGTGTTCAATCACATAAACATATGCTGAAACTTTCCCAAATATTTGCCGCTTG
Source organism: Carya cathayensis (assembly GCA_011037825.1). Classification (NCBI taxonomy): domain Eukaryota; kingdom Viridiplantae; phylum Streptophyta; class Magnoliopsida; order Fagales; family Juglandaceae; genus Carya; species Carya cathayensis. The sequence continues at coordinate 1,055 of QGSO01000412.1, forward strand.
AACAAATCATCTTTTAGCTCTTCCAATTTTGCTCTAAAGATACGGGCAATCAAGTCAGGCCGATTTTGTGCCTCTTCCTGTGGTTCTAACTCATCTAAAACTTCTTTCCAACTTGGATTACATGTCATGGTCAAGAAAATATCTGGTTTCCCAAAACGTTGAATCAAAGCCATTGCTTCCATATATCTCTTACGCATATCCCTTGGACCTCCAATAAAAGATGATGGCAAAATAATACGTTTACCAACTTTAGAAGCATTAGTTTGTCCAATTGAAATGCTATCAACAATACCTTGATATACTTCCGATCGAATATGTTGCTGCTTATTACGGAAGTAATCCAATCTTGATGTCTCAATCTTCACATACATATCAACTACAAATTGTTGTAACAGACGACCACACAGCAACAAAATACTTTTGTTGTTCTTTCTTATTTGTAACTTGTAACAGTAATACTCACGGCATGAAACAGTTGGCTCTTTCTTTTTTTTGGTAAGAACTACATTAAAGTAAAGCGAATGAATTAGGAATGAATATCATATACGGACAGAACTTAAAGCATTGAGAAGTAGTATGAAAATAGACCTTCTTCTTCTCTTCTAAGCAAGTATTCTGCTGAAAGAAATTGATTAGCATGAATTGTATTTCCTCTTCCAGGATAGGACAATGCTGTCCCTTTTTTTATTTTCTGTATGCCCTGATGCCAACCAGTATCACCGAAGGGAAATAATAATGGATATTGCAATGGATCATAGTAACCGAAATAATATTGAACTATACGACTTTGACCTGTATGATTGAAGACGACAATGTCTCGGGCTCTTAAACTCTCAGAATTTTCATTTTCAATCCAAAGAGCTGCGACCTGTGAGACTGATGGAGCATTGTAAACGCGTTGATCTAAACCAACATCTGATTTAATATGAATTCCGTATTTCTCCAAATTGGGTAGATCACCAATAGTCCGGAAAAAAGTAGAGTATGGATTAACATGAATTATATCCATAACTTTTCCAATAATTGACGGATTTAATCTCTCGGAATCATAAACACGATTCTCTATTTCATGTTCAGTATCGAAGAAATAGAGCTGCAAATAAGAGGGATGTTGATTGACATGGAGTAAATCATTAATGTAATGATATATTTGTCCCTGAACTCGAAATGTGTAAATTCCTCTATTTCTTCTGCATAGATCTTGATCGAATGTAACTCCAAATGATGTAAAAGCAAATTTGTTATTATATGTGCGCACATAGGTACGGAAGTGAATAGCTTCATCTGAGTTCAAAGTAAATAGTTGATAAAGTTGATCTGGAACATCATTACTAATCAAAGAAACTGTCCCATCAGCACAACAGAAACCATTCGGTTCATGATGGAACCTTTTTGCCTGGCAATATTTACAGAATGGAACCGATGGTAACAAACTTGCCTCAATTGGTATAGTTCGTAAAATTTCTCTAAAATTAGCAGATGTTTGATGTTGTTTTCCTGTAGGATAAAAGAGGCAGACATTGAAAAATTTAAGAAAGCAAATAAGAAGGAATACAAAAGGAATGAGGAACCTATTTTTATATATGGTTCTTACCCCGGGAAGATGTTGATGGCCTTGTTTCGAAAGTAGGATGGTTTGAAGGAAGATAAATAATCTGATCTGGAAGTTTTGTAGGACTATTAAAATCTAAACAATCAATTTCCAATGGTATAGATGAATTGTTTTCTGAAGTCACTATAGGCATAGTAACATTGGAAGAACATCCGACCTCTTCTGTATGAAATATTTCATGCCTCATATTAGCAGCAGAAGAAATGTGCTACTTTTTTCCGCGTAACACATCGAGGAAATCATTATCACCAATTGATCTAACATCATTTTCCAGTCTTTGTTCAGCATACCTTTCTCTCTTTTTACGACATATCTCTTCTATTTTTTCTTGTGAATATGAAGCGTAGGAAGATTTTATTCTTTGGTCTTTCTCAACACCTTCAAATTTATTTCAAATAGGAAATCCATATAAGATAATATGAAGAAAATGTTTGGTTACTTAGATGTATTTTTATTTATATATCGATGTATCTTACCACGTTTCATGGCATTATTGAAGAGAATAAATCCTTCAATAATTCGATTTAGTTAGATAGTAGGAAATTTCAATGGAATGTTGAAGAGCAATGATGGGGAAAATTTGTGTCTATAAGAAAATAAATAAATGTTATAAATATGTTCATAATGTGGTAACACAAATTGTATATAAACCAATTACGATGTGTACGAAATAATCGAGAATAAGTAAATGAAAAAATGACATGAATAAAATAAAACTATAGACATAAGGAAATGAATACAGAAAATTTAAATGCAACTATTATATCTCAAAATAAATAAAATTTAGTAGAAGCCAAATAGCTAGAAAATAATTTAGAACCTGAAGGAAATGGAGTATCTGAGATAGCAGCAAATAGATAAACGTCTGAATCCTACAATGTGAGGAGAAATATAAGTTTATTTATTTATTTATTTAAAATGTTTATCTCTTACAATATAACTAATCAAATAAAAAATATCAGAACAGAAATTGTACTAAAAAAATTAGGCACAAGGTCAAAATTTCAATTATATAATTTTACACTATCATGCAACCATTAGCTAGCCTTATTTTTTTAAGAATAAATTAAAGCCAACTGAATAATCAAGCTAGCTCTAGCACGATACCCTTTTGTCAAGATCATGTCATTATCATAAGCAGGTTGGGCTAATAATTTTCTACACACTGCCTACTTTGCGGAAGTGGCCTACCATGATATTAATTTGGTGCCCGGTATTGATGCTATTTAAAAAAAAAAAAATACAGATAACAAAATTTAAACCATATATGCATTGAATAATATTACTTATAGTTATAAAATACGTAAATTTTATTTAATCGTTTTGAAAAAGAGTAAGTTCTATTATTAAAAAATTAATTTTTTTATGTAGATTTAACTGTATTTATATATATTTTTTAAAATAATTATATTACATTTGCGCACTCACGATTACAACTATCATTTATTATATACATTACCTCAACTCTATACACGTAATTAATAGATTCATCACAAATCATGTCTTCGATCCTTCTTGAACTTTAACGAAAATATTTGAATTTTTTAAGCATCAAAATCTTCTTAACTCGATTAAACTTTAAGGATACCATGCATGGCAGGTCCCCACAAAGCCATGCATATATATATATATATATATATTTATATATCTTGCCTCTCTCTAATCTCTATGTTTATAATGATAATTTGTTCGAATATAAGGTAGCTATAATATATATATTTTTATATTAGCAAGTCTTTTTAATTATTGTTATGATATCAAATAATGATTGGATAAAAAATAAGAAACAATTTTTTAATAATTATAATTTGATGCACATTGAGAGATGATTAAAGGGCTAAATATTTAAAGACACGTCTTTATAATTACCATTTCTCTTGGCTTATGAAAAGGGAACCAACTCGCTTTAGGCTTTTGATTTGAATAATTAATTAAGGCACTTTAAGCTCCAATTATATACTATGATCTTAAACATGTTTTTATTTTTTTGGAAATTAATTACTTGTTGCAAATGTTTGTACAAAATATACATGATAAGGAAAAATAAAAAATAAATAAAACATTAATTCAAACTATATATAATTTCTTCCCTTAACAGCTAGAAAGGTAGTTAGGGGCCGTGGTAGATGGACATTTGATGAATTGGAATAAATGGTGTAAAAAGTTAGGTGCGTGCATGCTAGCTCATGTACGTGAAGATATTATATATAATTAATTATAATATTTGAAAGAAAGAAATTAGCTTTTGCCTTTTGGAAAAGTCAAAAAATGTGTGCGAGGTGTAAAAAGTTAGGTGCGTGTATGCTAGCTCATGTACGTAAAGATATTATATATAATTAATTATAATATTTGAATGAAAGAAATTAGCTTTTGCCTTTTGGAAAAGTCAAAAAATGTGTGCGATGCAAAATTAACATGGAGATCGACGATCGATTAATATATATATATATATATATACATAAATATGGCCCAAAACAAATGCGTTCCCACGATCACATGGCCACCCACACTCCTCGATGTTGTGATGCATGGTTCACTTAGAGATCAATTTAATAATCAGAATTATTACACACATAACAAAACAAAACATCGAGATTGGACGGAATATATATATATATATATATATATATAAAAGTAGAGAATTTTGAATGATTTGTACACGTAAAAAAATGAATGCAAAAGATTTAAATGCAACTACTATATCTCGAAATAAATAAATTTTATTAGAAGCCAAATAACTAAAAAAATAATTTAGAACCTGGAGAAAATGGAGTATGTGAGATAGCAGCAAATAGATGAATATCTGAATCCTACAATGTGAGGAGAAATAGTAAATATATCAAGAAAAAATATTATATTAAATTATGAACGAAATAATTTAAATCGAAATATGTAATAATAAACATCATTTAATTAATCTATCATGCGTAACATCACCGCTATAATTCTTTTATTATAATTCTATTTAATTTAATAACAATTAATTAATTATGATTAATGCTTGTCTTCATCCTTGTCTCAAGTCAAATATATCATCTATTTAACCCAACTTTTTCTTTCTTAATTTCATATCACTCTGTCTATTTAATTTCAAGTAGATAGATAAAGTAGCATTAATTGCGACTGAAAAAGCCTTAATTGATGCATGAATTGAATGGGACGCATATATAATTCTGTGCATGCAGCATGAGATGGCCATTAATTCAGCAATTATTATGACACATATTATTATTATATTATATAGGCATTATTTTAAGATTAATTATGAAGAAAAGTAGTCCTAGCTGCTATAGTACTTAGCCATTACGTTATCATATGCTTTGTCATTATGATCAGTCCCACACATTCACGTGTATTAATTCAAATTATAGTAATTTTGTCGTACGAAATAATTTAAAGACTTTAATAATGAATGGTAGGCCTGTATGATTTAATAATATTATCATGTGATTAGAGAAAATAATAATAATAATACTATTATCATGTGCTAGTTGTCAACAATTATAATCAAATTCACACGAAGTTGTCCACAATTTTCTTTAATTTAATAATAATTAATTAATTAATTAATTTTTTTTATCACTTCATTTTTCCTACCTAACCACTCTGATCATGGGGCGCATGTTTATAAGTTTCATTAATCAAATGGCTTTCTGGGAGATATGCTAATCTCTATGGCAGTAGCTACAAATGATGCATGGGTGTGTGCCAGCTATTGATGCTCTCTTTGTCATATCTCCCTGCACTCAAATCTCCACCATCCACCTTACCTTCACAGGATGACTAAAGGTCATGCCTTTTATCTCTCCCTTTTTTTTTTATTTTGCGCTCTCTCTCTCTCTCCCCGAAATCTTCTATTTCTCAAGATGCTCTCTTTCCCTCCCCCCATTTCTCCGGCTTTTCTTTTTCTCTCTCTCTCTCTATCCTTTTATTTCTCTCTTTCTCTCTGCCCTATACTTTCACCATCACTCTACCGACGGCTGCAAGCCCCGACGAAGAGGACGACCACCGTTGTGTGTGAGTTTTTTATTTCTCTGTTTGTTGGATCTAAATGTGGTTGTTGGATATGTGTTCCTCAGAGTTGATTTCTTTTTTTGTTGGATTTGTCAATCGGTTGGATGCAAACCTGAAGGGCAGCTTCATAAGTTCATTCCATCTTGTTGTTATATGATTCAAAACTCTTAAGATTTTGTAGAAATGTACAAAACTCTTAAGATTTTGTACAATTTGGGGTTTTAGAGAAGATTTGGAAGTAGGGTGTAAATTGATTAGAGGATTCATCTGTTAATCTAGATCTAAGTTGAAGAAGGCCATGTTATCTTTAGATCTGAACATATGTTGACAGATCTGAACACGTTCTTTGGTTTCAATTTCAGATCTGTCAAAGAATTTTTTTTTCCTCGTTTGGTTGCTGAGAAACAATTGGTAGGACGAGGAAAGAAAGTTTATTTCAATCCATTTGATTGTTTGGTTGTCGAGAAATTTTTTTTTTTAATTTTTTTCTTAGACTTTAGATGTGAACAGAGATCTGATATCACAGAACAAATGATATCACAGAACGCTGAGAAAAAAGGAAATATTGCATACAATTGAGGGCTTGTAGGTTTTTAGTTCATTTCTTTCATGTAATAAATAAATATTGCATACAAATAATTGATTTGAACAAACAGTTATAAATATTGAATCCAGAACAATGAACATAAAAAAAAAATACCTCTTAACCTTAAGAGACCAAGGACCTAGCAGTCGATTTTAGTGGATTGGAAAAGTAGAAAATGAAGAAGGTAAAATCTACTAAGCGGTGGTGGATTTATAAGAAGATGAGAAAATTTGAAATCATGCAGATTTTGACACCTATAATATAAGTGATAAGTATTAAGGCGTGGGTAGGATTTGAGGGATCACACCTGTAAGTGATAAGCATTAAGAGGCAGATATTTGAGGATTTGGTGTTAAGGATATTACTGTGCATCTTTGCTGTGCATTACTGTGTATTGACGGATATTTTCGACGATTTATAGAATTTTTTATTATCTTTACTGTGTAGAAATAGAATTATTATACTCGACAGTGCAGACATGATTCAAAATCTTGCTTGGAATTAATCCTTGATCGGACATCGACAAAAGAAGAAGATAAAGATCAAGAAGAAGACGTTAAAATTCTTTTAAGATATTTGAACTTTGGACGGCTGATATTTTGAGGTGTGAACGAAAGTGTGGGATTTTAATTAATTATATATGGGCTGATGCATTAGATCATGATCAATGGGGTGATAATCATATACAGCTAGCTTTGTATTTTTATCTGTGTGCTTTGAAATAATGGATGCAAGGGCCCTGCTGGTCGATTTTGATTTTTTTTTTATTATTTCGAATTAATATCATGCTTGCTTTTTGAATTTTGAGTAGACACTTTTGATCAACTTGTATTATTTTATTGCAAAACAGGACAATTACTTACCTAATTGCATGCATGCTGACAATTTCTTCTTCTCAAGTTGAACAGCTAATTAATTAATTAATTAATATCATGCTTGCTTTTTGAACTTTGAGCAGACACTTTTGATCAACTTGTATTATTTTATTACAGAACAGGACAATTACTTACCTAATTGCATGCATGCTGACAATTTCGTCTTCTCACAGGAGTTCATTCTCATAACTATGCATGGCCGATATTATATTATCTACCTTTATGTAATTATTTTCCCCACTAAGATCTTAATTATCGTATAACTTGGTTGGAGTACTATTTTAAGGAATTAAAAAAATGAAAAGAATAATTGGGACAAAATAATTTTTCTAATGTTTCTTCTTCCCCTTTTCCCATCTTTTCTATTTGCATCTACAATAACTTCCTTCCATTTGCATTTTCTGGAATTTTTTTTATTTGGATTGATGTTTATTTTTTGCCTCCCTCTTCTCATAGACATGCAAAAATTTATTTCTGCTTCCCTTTTATATATAGAATTTTTTTACAAAAAATAATAAAATAATAATTATCTTTATTGTGCATTTCGAATTTTTTATTATTTTTTACTGTGCAAACACTGTAGAGTAACAGTGATATTATTACATTATCTTGTCCACATTTCTTAATGCATGCTAGCGATTAGAGGCGTTGCCACATGAGCTAGAAAATTAATTTTTAATAACAATAATAATAATGTTTAATTAAATAAAAGAGTGTACCGCGTACGTAGGGATGATTTTTCAGTTGGCTATCTCTCCATTCGCCAATTAATCAATTCATTAACAAAGTCCCTGCTTTTTTGTTTTTAGTTGAGTCGGACAATGAGGATTAGGCCGATTGCAAAGATCGAATTATTATTTTTACTGTGTATTTTAAATTTTTTTATTATTTTTACTGTGCAGGAATCGAATATTACATTACTATGCATAGTTACTGTGTAATCACGAAAATTTTTGATGATTTATAGAATTTTTTATTATATTTACTGTGCATTTTTTACTATTTATAAAATTTTTTATTATATTTACTGTACATTACTGTTTATTATTACTGTTCATTATAAAGTTGGATATTACTGTAAAAAAGGAAGGATAAAATTGAAAAAAATGTTGTGCCTTAATGTTTATCTAAAGATAGGCTCTTTTATATATACAAAAGATATATATTGTAATAATTAATAATTACAAAGATAAAGTAATATAGACGTTCGTAAATATCCGAAGAAATGATGTCAACTTAGTGACATCATGACTCGAGCAAGCTTCCTACAACTAGACAAAAATCGTGTAATGGTCAATGCATTACGTTCAGATTCATCTTCTTGTCATCCACCATCTCACGCGTCCTGTCAAAGCAGTAGATGATCGTGATGCCTTTATATGCAAGTTTTCCCCTCATCATCATGCTCACTCCATAAAATTAAGCTGCTTAAACTCTCTGATCTCATGGCCTCTCTTCCTCGTTCAACGCTCCAACCCAACAAAAACCCAGAAATCATCAAAACTGCATTCGAAATGGAAAATACTTCCATGATCAATATCGTAGTGCAAAACGAAAGTGATCAAGAAGATGCTGATCTTAACATGAAGCAGTTAATTCGGACTCGTGATATTGATCATCCTGAGCCTGCAGATGATCTGGATGGTGTTTTCTTGACATGGAAGGATCTGTGCGTAACTGTGTCCAATGGAAAAAGTGGCACAAAACCGATCCTTCAAAGTCTGATTGGTTATGCTCGACCTGGGGAGCTTCTGGCCATAATGGGTCCTTCCGGTTGTGGCAAGTCTACACTTCTTGATGCATTAGCGGGTAATGACATTAATTCTTAACTCGTGTAATAAATAAGAAAACGAAAGTCTACATATATTTCTTGTACTATATCTGCTAGGGAACTTAAAATTTTGAGATTTATGGTTTTCTAATTATAAATAGTTAAGTTTGTATATTTTTTGGATTCGGGTGTTAAAAAGGTTGTGCGCGCGGTAATTAAGTACTTTATTTAAAACATTATATTGGAATATAGGGGTGTTAGACTCAAATACATGAGTTTACAGTATGAAAATTGCTATGTAAACAAAGATATTACGCAAAATAAATTTACAAACTGATATAATTTTATGAGATTTTTTATATTTATTTTATAATTAAAATAACTTTATAATCTGACGACGTACTGCATCAAGTCACATCAGTTTATGGTATTACTTTTATTTAATATCTTTGTATGTAAAGTATTTATTTTTACAGTGCTGTCAACTGGTTTTTTTCTATTAATTATATAGGGATGATATTGATCAATGATGAATGGCACTTGATTCTTGAATGCCAGATAATTAAGAATACACTAAGCGCGCACCCAAACTATGGAGTATATCATGATCAGCCTCTATCTGTTTGCTTTATGGATTCTTGTTCATGTTTTCCTCTTTTTTTTTTTTTTTTTGAACCTTATTATGCATATTCAATGAATGGGATCATATATGGGTCCTACGCGCAATGAGGTCAGTCCTAGCTAGCTAGTGGACTGTGGGCGCTATTTTATTTAATCGCGAAGGAATTCAGATCTAGCTCTTAATTGCGCATGCTGCCCATCGAGAATATCTAAAGTAGGACTCATAAATTATAATCGCCAAAGGCATATAATAATCAAAATATGAGACTCAAGCCACGCACCAAATCATGTCGGTCGGATGTTTCCAATCATGTTAGTTTGACATTCTTATTATAGATCTCTAATACTCTATTCTTTCATTTCAATAATATATATTAATTAATTAATTACTCGGTGCGTACTCCATTGATCTCCACCGATCTCATGTTCACTGATCTGAAACCCAATACGATTGACTAAAATAAAAAGCATTTTCTGATATATATTAAAAAAAGAAGTATACTTGAGAGGAAGTTCAATATCATTGACTATATATGCCATTTATTTCCTGTCAAGATTGCTAAAAGATTTCTTGGTCTCTTTTGTCAGTCAAATATCCTCCAATACTTGACTGACAAATTGACAATTGGAAATAAATTATAATTTGATATACCCTGTTACCGTGTATGACTGTGCATGCTTAGGACTTTTACCTGCAAAACTCCAACTTGTTCGATTACTGATATTGCAGGGAGGTTGAGTTCAAACACGAGGCAAACGGGAGAGATTCTGATCAACGGTCGTAAGCAGGTCCTGGCTTACGGAACATCGGTATGCAAAGTTGATATATACTATATTAACAAGTCAATTAATGTTGTCGTGCGATGGGCCAGAGTCCATACAAGTCTGTTTTTCACTCTTTAAACAGTGGGAAGACGAAAGACGACGTATGTAATAGTAATAGTGGACCAGGTCATGATGAGCTTGGACTTACTTTGTGGGTGTTTCAGTCCACGTTAACGGCTGAAGTCATTCGAACTCGACCCAACTATTTATTGGGTCAGAAAGCATTAGTCCAAGTCTCTACCTAACTTAAAATGCCACGGGTCCAAAACACAACCAATACCCTTCTGTGCATCTTCTTTGTTTTCTCAAAATTGTTACATTTCAATTTAATTACAAATAGAAAATTTATTTGGATAAAAACTAAAAATAAAGATAAAGATTATTGGATCTTGTTGGGTTTTCTAATTTAATTGACACAAGTTTATCAGAATGATTACTATAAATATGAGATTTGAAGTAGTTGATAATATTGACGATACCAAAAGATGTTATTCTATTAATTCTGACAGATTTCCCATTTACATTTTGTGGAACCTAGGCATATGTAACACAAGATGACACTTTAATGATGACTTTGACGGTTCGAGAAGCAGTGTACTACTCAGCGCAGCTCCAATTACCGGACTCAATGTCAAAATCAGAGAAGAAGGAGAGAGCAGATATGACAATAAGAGAGATGGGTTTGCAAGAAGCCATGAATACCAGAATTGGAGGTTGGGGAGTCAAAGGCATTAGTGGTGGACAAAAGAGGAGAGTAAGCATTTGCATAGAGATCCTAACCCGCCCCAAGCTTCTCTTCCTAGACGAAACAACAAGTGGGCTTGATAGTGCAGCATCATACTATGTCATTGTTGTGTCAGAAACCGCCCAGAAATCACACCCACAATCGATAGAGACAATATTTAAGTGGTTCGGCAACTTGCCTACGTTCACTGAAGCGGAAATTTAATATTTTCAATATATTTGTACAAAATTACAAACACTCATTACAATCTCTCTATCTCTCAAATGGCACTCCGTTCTGGGTTTCCCCAGAACCGAAATTTCGTCCCAAGCCCTCTGTCTGATCTCTCACCGCAGTGAGGATGATTTTCTTCTTCACAAATCATCTCCTTTTATAGGAGAACCATGGGGGACAAGACACCTACATTTCTTGACCAAGATAGCCTACAATGGTGAGTGGGTGGGTGAGGGGTTGGTGAGGGTGGGTGGCTGTAAATCCACAACCATTTCACACTTGGGCAATTCACACTTGGGGGGCTTCTAACAATCACCCCCTCCACCCAAGTGTGCCATACTAGGATGTTACAAACAGTTGCATCCTTCAAATGATTGCACTCCTTCATTGGAATGCTTGTCAGCCATGAGAGATCCGCTATCAAATGCATCTGCTGGTACGTCTTCAAATGGATATCCTGATGCCTCTCCAAATGCATCTTTAAATGCATCAGCATCGTCTACACCCACGGAGCTTGCAAGGGATTTTCTTCAGAGGAGATTTACCAGTGCTTTACTGCACAATCTCAACTCTCTAGGATTCTTCTTTTCGCTCGAGTCCATGAGTCCGCACTCATTTACACCTTGAGCAACCTGAGCTTCGCTCGTGCCACAGCCGAGCGAACAATCTACCTGGTGCCTTTACAGCTTTCAAAACCAGGCTCCATAATCCTACAATCACACTAATCTCCAACTTGGAGACTGGTTCTCAACATGACGAGCTCTATCTCCAGCATGATCCCTTATCATCTATGCAATTTTACAGCTCATGTCTTCAAGTGAGAAGACTAACTAAAGTGATGCATAACTTTAGTTCATCACGTACAATGCCCTTAATCAACATATCTATATAGGGCAACACATCTCCCACTGCACTAGGAATCAATGGTCTCGCGCGGACCTTGACACATATCAAAGAACCTGTTGCTGAGGTCCTTCTCTGATCTGGGTGACTGATCATCCTGCTGCTGTCTTCAGTCGATGTGTCCATCTTGTGTGCAGTTTTCGACTTGCATAATCTCCATTCTTGCAAGATTTTTCTTCATACTGTAGTTCACTACCTTCATTCAGTAGGATACAATTTAAGTAGTAACCACTATGGAAGTTTGATCGTCTTGGCAATTATGTGATTATCAACTTTAGGTGTAGACATCCCTGGAACATTTGACATTTTGTTCCCATCTCTCACACCTTTGCTTCCTGTCGTGGTCTAGGGAGATTTCTTCAGATTTAGATGAGGAAAAGTAAAACTGGCTTCCTTTTATTTGCTCATCTAATTCACATGACCATTACCACAAGCCAAGACCAATGAATCAATCGTGACCTTCCACGACCTTTTGAGAAAACAAACCTGAATGACTGTTGTCTTCAAGCTGTCTTTAACAGCATTGTGCACTGCAAGAAATACAACGTCTTGTATTTCTTCAGTCACCATATTCACAACACCATTCTCAGTTTTCTCCTAATTTTAGTAGTCTCTTGTGGCCTGTCTTGCCACAAACTCGAGATCTTGTCAGAATTTCTTCTGCGCACCTCCTCATCTAGGATAAGATCTCTTCAACTTCGTCTTCTTTGCAGAATTACTCATAGCCATTTTCATGACCTCCACCTTTCTGACCGCAACGCCAAATACTATTGGGAAACAATAGTACCTTCTGCCTTTTTTGAAGTTGAACTGTTTCTTCATCAACACTTTGTTATTTGCAACTGGGTTTTCAAAGAAAGCCACAATGAGATCCGGTGCGATTCTCCTCTTAATAACAATATGCTCCATGAATTGTATGACTGCCAAAACCTACTAATATAACATGTTAATCAGTATCGTCCAATAATCTGAAGTTTGCTCTATCAAAGTTCACGATCCCAACTGGCTACGATCAAGCCCAAACGAAATGAGTCTATCACGACCCCAACTGGCTACGATCAAGCCCACAGCAAATGAGTCTGTCACGACTCCAACTGGCTACGATCAAGCTGTCACGACTCCAACTGGCTACGATCAAGCCCACAGAAAATGAGTCTGTCACGACTCCAACTGGCTACGATCAAGCCCAAAACTGATCTGAAGGATGAACGGTCCAGATCATTAGTATCGATGGCGAATCTCAACATTCCCACCGTACAAATGAATCCGGAATGATCCAAATAGTTTGTCAGCACTATTTGATCATCGCAATTGAACTCCAACTGGCATAGATCATGCCCAAAATGACCTGCAACTCCTAGACAGTTCAGATCGACAGTGTTGATGGCGAATCTCAACATTCCCACCGTACGGATGAGTCCCGAATGATCCAAATAGTTTGTCAGCACTATTTGATCATCACAATTGGACTCCAACTAGCGTAGTTATAGCCCAACATGATCTGTAACTCATCGACAGTTCAAATCGACAGCATCGATGGCGAATCTCGACATTCCCACCGTACGGATGAGTCCCGAATGATCCAAATAGTTTGTCAGCACTATTTGATCATCACAATTGGACTCCAACTGGCGTAGATCTAGCCCAACATGATCTGTAACTCATTGACAGTTCAGATCGACAGCATCGATGGTGAATCTCGACATTCCCACCATACGGATGAGTCCCGAATGATCCAAATAATTTGTCAGCACTATTTGATCATCACAATTGGACTCCAACTGGCGTAGATCTAGCCCAACATGATCTGCAACTCATCGACAGTTCAGATCGACAGTACTGATGGTGAATCTCCATATTCCCACCGTACGGATGAGTCCGAAATGATCCAAATAGTTTGACAGCACTATTTGATCATTGCAATTAGACTCCAACTGGCGTAGATCTAGCCCAACATGATCTGCAACTCCTGCACGGTTCAGATCAACAGTACCGATGGCAAATCACAACATTCCCACCGTACGGATGAGTCCGGAATGATCCAAATAGTTTGACAGTACTATTTGATCATCTCAATTAGACTCCAACTAGCGTAAATCTAGCCCAAAATGATCTACAACTCATCGACAGTTCAGATTGACAGTACTGATGACGAATCTCGAAATTCCCACCATACGAATGAGTCCCAAATGATCCAAATAGTTTGACAACACCATTTGATCATTGCAATTAGACTCCAACTAGCATAGATCTAGCCCAACATGACCTACAATTCATCGACAGTTCAGATCGGCCGTACCGATAGCGAATCTCCACATTCCCACCATACAGATGAGTCCGGAATGATCCAAATAGTTTGTCAGCATTATTTGATCATCGCAATTAGACTCCAACTGGCATAGATCTAGCCCAACATGATCTGCAACTCATCGACAGTTCAAATCGACAGTACGGATGGTGAATCTCAACATTCCAGCGTACGGATGAGTCTCGAATGATCCAAATAGTTTGTCAGCACTATTTGACCATCGTAATTGAACTTCGAATGGCTTAGATCTAGCCCAACATGATCTGCAACTCATCGACAGTTCAGATCGATAGTACTGATGGCGAATCTCCACATTCCTACCATACTGATGAGTCCGGAATGATTCAAATAGTTGGAAAGCACTATTTGATCGTTGAAATCGGACTCCGAATGGCTTAGATCAAGCCCAACAAAGATCTGAAAAAACGGACGGTCCTGATCATCTGGCGCGTGTACTGCACGCGCAGGGGCTGTGCGGCTGGCGCGCGTGAGGCGCGTGATGATCACGCGCCAAGCCCCTCTAGGGCGCGTGGTGGCGTGTGGACGCGTGCCCCGCACGCGTCTTCAAACTCTGGCCGCGCGTGGGGGCACGTGGCGTGTGTTTCGCACTCGTCTTCTTCCTCCAGTGCGACTGAGGCGCGTGCATCGCACTTTCTAAGTTTTAGGGGCGCGTACGGGCTCATCCGGCATCCGTTTTCAACGCCGTTTGCGGCAACGGATCCGTCTTAATGAGAGGAACATTGTGGTATGATTAAAAATTGATTTTGATCAACTGTAATTTTCTGGGTTGTACGAACCGAAGCTCTGATACCAATTGTTGTGCCAGAAACCGCCCAGAAATCACACCCACAATCGATAGAGACAATATTTAAGTGGTTCGGCAACTTGCCTACGTCCACTGAAGCGGAAATTCAATATTTTTAATATGTTTGTACAAAATTACAAACACTCATCACAATCTCTCTATCTCTCAAATGGCACTCCGTTCTGGGTTTCCCCAGAACCTAAATTTCGCCCCAAGCCCTCTGTCTGATCTCTCACCGCAATGAGGATGATTTTCTTCTTCACAAATCATCTCCTTTTATAGGAGAACCATGGGGGACAAGACACCCACATTTCTTGACCAAGATAGCCTACAATGGTGAGTGGGTGGGTGAGGGGTTGGTGGATGAGGGTGGGTGGCTGTAAATACACAACCATTTCACACTTGGGGACTTCCAACAGTCATGAGCAGGATTGCACGCCTAGGTCAAAGAGATGGGATTGGAAGGACCGTTATTGCATCCATTCATCAGCCTAGCAGTGAAGTCTTTAAGCTCTTTCACAATCTGTGTCTCCTGTCTTCAGGTAGAGCTGTATACTTTGGTCCTGCTTCAGCAGCAAATGAGGTAAATGAATGGAACTTTTTCTATATTTTTTAAGCATATTAGAGTTGAAGTAACTAACTACTCTTTCTTCAATCCAATGTAGTTTTTCTCTTTGAGTTGTTTCCCATGCCCGACCCTCCAAAATCCATCTGATCACTTCCTAAAAACCATAAACAAGGATTTTGAAAAGGTAAGGCATTTTTCCTATGCGCGAGTTCTCTACNAGTACTACTCCTTTATTATTTTATAGTATATTTGAAATTTTAATTTTTTAAAATATTTTTTAACCTTCTTAATTATTAAGAAAATTATAAAATTTTATTAATAATTAATTTCTTAATAATTAAATTAAAAAATTAAAAAAATATAATAAAAATAATGAAAGAATAATAGGAGGTCGTAACAAGTCATTCATTTTTTACACAACAATTCTATACACAACCGGCCTAAGACACCCCCCCTGCAGCAACGGTCTGACGTGGCAAAAATGTTGAACGAAGTCGTTTCTACAGCTCGAAGACAGAAGGGGCTCTAGTGGCCTCCATTCCCATTTCGCCCCCATCCCCACGAAGTCCATCTATTTTTTTAATTTTTCTTATTTTAAAAAATAAAAAAATGAGGTGTGTGGGACTTATGATCAGTAGCAAAGCTCATATGGCTTACATAGCTATTACTTTGATCGGATTCTTTCAAAGCGAGTCATTGAGGATGAAACTTTGGGCTATTGAAATACTATACGTGGCATGTTTAACTTTGGCAGCAAAGATGGAGGACTGAGGAGTGTAAAGTGCCGGTGCTATCGGACTTCAAGGTGAGAGTGTTGCAACCGGTGAGATTAAGGGGAAGAAATTTTTTTTCCCCTCAGTCGTTTGATGAAATGCCTGAAAATTAAGGCTCCGCAAATTGGAACATGCGTACATGATCTGGTGCTTTCGAATTCTGGTTCGTCGAGAGGATTGGACTTTGTTGGTTTGGGTTAATAATGAAATTGGACAATTGGAGCTAATTTATGGTGCTGTGATACAAGATGTTGTCGGTCAGTTTTTCTATTTACAATATTAATATGTAAGCGTAAGGTTGTTAGCCATCTTGAAGACATGCTTTTACTTGCCAACTCTGTTATGTCATCAAAATCAATTAGGAGTTTCAAAAATTCAGAAATTCAGAACTCTCACTCTGCGTGTAATGGTGATTTTTGCAGTTGTTATATTCGTGTCAAAGGAAGGTGTGAAGTTCTCCACCAGAGGTGATATTGGGACTGGGTTAGTTGAGTACAAAGTGGCAGAGATGGGTTACATAAGATTCTAAAGTAAAGACCAAACCTAAATTGGAGATCGAGTCCGAAGAGGAGAGGAAGCCTCCAATCACCGTCTTTGCATCGCTGAATCCCGCCGTGGACTGGTTCTTAGTTAATTTTCATGTTTGTATCCGCACACATGTATTTGATATACTCGTGCGCTATGAATTTATAAGAAATCCCTTAAATGCAAAGATGTATAAGCGCAGAATGGCAAAATCATGAATGATGTTCATTAATTAATCAATATAATGTGAAATGTTAATTAACATATCAATTGTGTATAGACCCAATCTACACCGGTTTCCTGAAAGAATAATTATAATCAATAATTTTTTTTTTTAAAAAAAAGGCATTCTAAAACCCCAAACAGGGAGTAATGGAGGCATATAAGAGTCACTTATTGAACTTTTCTACCTTTCGCTAATCTGGGTTGTAGCTGATACAAGTGGAAGCCAATCTCCAGGCTTCCAGGCAAAAAATTAGAGGGCAATACAATGCTCATGCTACCAACTGTTAGCATGTGGCCCAAAACCCCCCTCCACGGGCTTTGATGTTGTACTTGCTTTTAGAAAATCAAAATATAGGAACATCCACTTCATCCTCTCCCATAAAAATGCCATTTGCCTGGCTTCGTTTCTTGGCTTCACTATAGAGTATAACTCGGAAGACTATGAGCAAGTAACTGAGCATTCCAGTAATCGAGACAGGATTTTTGAAAATTAAAATTGAAACCACCATAGCAACAGCTCCTTTTGCATTTCCTATTACCTGAAGCAACCAAGGACGCTCGTTTTACAAAGTTCAAACTTCCAAATTATATATAAGCAATAAATGAAAGGAAAATTAAGGCAACATTGCATATTTTATGCATTGAGCCTTTTGAAACACAAATAGACAGGGCAGCAAGATTGAACAAGAGTAAGTGAACAAAGCGGCTGGGACAGCTTTAGGGCAAAACATAATGCTAAACATTTTTGCAGTGTTATCAGCAAGCTATTATGGTCTGAATAAGTAAGATTCGGCAGTCAAATAAGTAACATGGACTTTGTTCTCTGCATCTTCAACCCACATAATTTTAACCATCCTTCCAAGAGATGCCTAGAATAGAATGTGCAGGAACAACTCAATAATTGGCAGTTTATTAATAAAAATACCATACAGATAGGATTGTTAATCCAAATCCGGCCCGGTCCGGAATCCGGTTTTGGTTCCGGGTTCCGGCCTGGATTTAATCCGGGCTGAAATTCGGATTGCAAAACCCGAATCTATGCGGTCCCGGTAAGGATTTGAAATCCGGGTACCAGATTAAAAACGGGTACCCGGTTTCATTTATTCTTATTTGTTCCCCCGATAAATATCCTCTCTCTCTCTCTCTCTCTCTCTCTCTCTCATCTGAGATTCAAACCCTAGCTGTCGCCGCTCTCGTTCATCTAAGCACGCACCACATCAAAAAGCAAACCATCCATCTCTCTCTAACAGCACCAGTCTAGAAGAGGAAAACAAACTCATACACATCGAAGCCTATGGATCTAGGCCTTTGATTCTCCGAAACATCGTTGTTCAAAAGGGTATCGTTGATGCCTGGTAATTTTTGGTTCCAGCGGTATGGTTCTCTTCCTCTATTCCATGGGTCTTTGACTAGCCTTCTTTCTTTGTTGATTTTTTTTTTAGTTTCTGATTAGGAAGTTTGGGTTGGATTTGGTTGCTTTGATGATTAAATTTCTGGATTTTCTTCATTTAATTATCTGTGGGTATGTATGAAACATAAACGATTTTGTGTTCTCTTTTTGTTTTGTTTTGGGGTTAGTTAGTGTTATCTGAATGGCAAATGAAAATTTCCGTTTGGGTTAGATCTGTTTACTTGAACAAAGGAAAATTTAATAGAGGAAATAAGGGATCTGGTTTCTCGTTGGGGGAAGAGGAAGGGAGTTGGGTAGAGCTTTTGGGGTGTTTGAGGCAATCTTTCAAACAGGGGAGAGGGATCTGGTTTATGAACAAGAACTTGCCAAACTTTTACCCAAGGGGTTTGATGTGTACACTGTAAGGATCCAGCAAGCAAACTTCTGTTTTGCCTGTACGTGTACACTGGTCTCAGTCCATGAAATCCAGCTCAAACCCTTGTTTCCTAGCTTATGCCAATGACCTACAACTGTCCATGCCTAACTCTTGATTCGTATACATGAATGGAGAGTTTATTGTATGATATTATCTGCCCTATTCACCAAATCAAATCCCATGTCTTAATAAATTCCCACTCTGCTTTTTATTCGATCAAGTTATTCTACTCTCTCGTTGAACTTCGTCGTGGTTACATTCACCTTGCTTTCCAAAGTTCTCATCATAGAATATTGTTGAATCTAAGATTTTAAGTTTTGTGTAATTATATATTTATACATGGATTATGATGATAACAAATGAATTCAAAGAATGAAGGAGTCTCAAGCTCAAGTTGTCCACACAATAGAGTCAAGCACATCAAGGAATCAAGTATGAGCAAGAAGGAAACAAGATCACATTAAAGTCATAGAGTAATGTTGTAAATCTCTTAAAATTCGAAATTAGGATTAAGGCTCAAAAATTAATATTTTATCATAAAGCATTAAAATACATTTTCCACATGTGCATGAATATTTTGAAAATTAAATTTGAAAATTTTGAAAGATAATTGATTGTCATCTTTCACATGTGCATGACATGATTAAAGGTTTGAACTTTGAAAATATTAAAGATGATTGATTGTCATCTTTCACATGTGCATGTTTTATTTGAATATTTTCAAAAGTGATTGATGCTTTTCTTGACTTATGCAAAAGGAAGATGCCTTTGTTTGAATATTTTGAAAAGTAAAGTGTGCTCCTTTTGTCATATGCAAAAAGTAAAAAATTAGGTTTGAAATTTTTGAAAAGCAAAGTGTGCTCCTTTTGTCATATGCAAAAAGTAAAAAGATTAGGTTTGAAATTTTTGAAAAATGAATGATGATGTTTTTGACATGTGAATCTTTTTAAATTTGAATATGAAGTCTCATATGCCTATAAATAGATCATTTGAGAGCTTCACATTCACAACACCAAGAGCATACAACTCTCATTCAAAGCTTTCATTCTCTCTTCTCTAAGCATTGAGCCTTAACCCTTATTCATTTTGAGAGATATAGTTTGTGCTTGTATTATTCTTATTTCACTCATTGAGGAGTGTTTTCTGATAACCTACCCACTATCAATTCTTGTATCAGTAAAAGGGTGTGTATAACCCTTGTGCGTATAGAAAGTGTTCTACACAGGGAATCGTTGAATCACCACGTGTAAGGTGATTGCAAATGTAGAGGGTGTTCTACACGGATCCTTTGTAGCGGTGTTGTTCAAAGGTGTAATAGGTTTCTACCTCCACCTGAAGGAGGTTGAATAGTGAATTCGAGGATCCTCAAGGGGTAGCTTGAGGCGAGGACGTAGGCAGTGGGGCCGAACCTCGTTAACATACTGAGTTTGCTTTTCTCTTACCCTTACTCTTTATATTTATTGTTATTTCGTATTTTGTTTATATTTTAAATTGTATATTTGATTTATAATTGTTATTTTTTTAATACAACTCAATTCACCCCCTCCTTGTATTAGTCATCTGGGCAAAAAATATTAATGGAGAGTTTACTGTATGACATAATCCCTCTTGTGTACGATTAATTTGTTTCATACACAAATTAATATATGACTATATTGAGCTGCTCCATGGAATGCAAGTCAGAAAAACATGGGAGGATGACATGTTTTTCCCCCTTCTGGATAGTACATCAGAAAATAAAAGCTTTTGTATGCAATGAAAATCATTTTACTTGTGCAAATTTTGAATTGTTCGAAAAAAAAAGGGCTTCAACTCTTATGTTGGTCTTTACATGATTGCTGTAATGTGCACGGATCCACATCTCACCATCATATTGAATTGTTCAGAGTTTTTTCTGCTGCTAATATATGGGGGAGTTGAGGCCCTCTTGTGAAGACAATGAATGGAGTGGTTGGTGCCTTTTGGAAGGGAAAGAGGGCGTTTTCCTTAACGAAGGCCTCTTGTTGAGATGTTGTAGAGTTCGCTTAGTGTAAAGAGATCGAAAATAGGGCGAAGCTTTCTCCTTAAACTTGAGGATGGCAAAGAAAAGTAGTCTTAAACATAGGAGAATGACTACAACAGCTCCTAAGTCCCACCATTTTGAATGATTCAGTTGAACACCACTAGAACCCAATTTGGCAAGTATATCGATTACATGATTCGTTTCTTAAAAAGAGTGAGAGATCCGTATCACCATCGAGCTCATCATCATGATTCAATATATATAAGTTATAAAGTAAACCTCTCCTCAATTTTGAAGTTGATCAGGATTTCAAATATTGGGAATGAGATAGATATATATTTATTAAACAGTTCAAATTAAAAAAATAAAAATTATTTGAACAACGACAAACATTTTAGATCTCGCTTTATGTGCATGCTTCTATTCCATTCTAAACTCTCATATTTGGACAAAAATTTGAGAAAAAATTATTTTTCATAAAATTAAAATTATTTTTCATAAAATTTTAAAATTTAATACTGTATTAATTTTGAACCTCCTTGTAATGGATATAGATCAAGCCCTATTTGGATGTTGAGGTAAGTTAAGATAAGTTGAGTTCTTTATGAATAGTAATAAGTTGAGATTGTATAGTGAGTTGTGTAGGGCACACTTAATATGAGTTTATAAGTATTTATGGGAAGTTAAAAAAGATTATAGATCCAGCGTGTAAAAAAGTATTGAGTTGAAAAATATTGTAAGTTCTACGTGTAAATATGTTTTAAATTGAATTAAGTTTAATGATTTGAGAGTTAGGTGCTTGGATATCAAACTCTATTTGAAATTAGAATTCAATTCAATATTCAAACGGGGCCTTAGAGTGGATTTTTTAAGAGAAAATTAAATATACAATATGTGATTATATATCTCTATTCCACTCTAGATTTTAGATTAATCCATATAAAAACTAATAATCCCCAAATGTTAGCTTACCTTCCACTACGTACGTACAAGATTTTGAAAAGCTCAAGGATGAATTAATTATTACGTACGTGCATGAGGTAATGCTTTTGTTGGATTGCAAAAATATGTATCCATCCATGCATTTAATATTCGATATTGTTCACTGTCATAATACGAGGGATCACAGGTCAAAAATTGTACGCAGGTGATGTATGTTGTCGAGAAGTACGTGTGGACGAGAAGGAACGTAATTTCCCCACACCCACAGTGCAATAATTTATAATTTTGAAACTACGTACCAGTCATGTCACCTTTTATTATATATATAATATAGAATGAGATAAAAAAAAAATAGTTTAAATAGTAATAAAAAAAATATTATTATAATATAATTTTTTAATATTAATTTTATATTAAAATTTAAAAAAATTAAATTATTTATTATATTTTATATGAAGATTAAAAAAAATTATAATAATAAATTAAGATGAGATAAAAAATTTTTATTTTAATTAACCAAATGGGACTTAATGTGCACGCGAAACACATTTTAATCGTTTAATTCCTAGTACATGTGTCGTCTAATAAGAATTATGAGAATTGAGACGTTGAAATGATATTCGACAGGCAGCCAAGTTTCCGATCTGATCATATCAACTGAGATTTTGGACATATTTTTATTTAATATTTAGCTGAACTTGGTGGAATTTGACGTGAATCATGTATACTAAATTTATGAAATGTCATATGTATATGTATATATATATATATATTGTCTAGTTGAAATATTTATGATCAATCTCGTGGACGCATGACATGGCGAGTAATGGCCTGAGTACGTACTTGATCTGACCTATCAGGACATAACGACCCATGAAAAACCACAAAATTAATTAGGGAGCGCAAGGGAACCGGTTTAGGTGAAAAATAGAATTTTTCACTATCCAGTTATAGTTTGACACGTCCTCCCCTCACCCGTGTATCCTTTTTCACCCCTCTGATCTCTCTCTCTACACTCAATTGAAATCTCTGTGTGTCAATAATTAAAACACCAGATTTTCATTTTCCCAAACACAGAGATGAAAAACAGGATTCACCATCAATTTAATTAAGATTCACCATAAATGAAATCTCTCTGGAAAGGCATTGGAAGCAGTAAGATCATGAACAACCTGCAAGAGCAAGAACCTCTAGTTAGGTCTGATGCAGTGAGCTTAGGCGAAAATTCAACAGATGCCCTTTTAATTTTTATAAAAATAATGCAGTGCATTAAGAAATTAAACCACTTACAGAGATTAGGGAGATGGGAAGAAGAATTGATTTCTTGCACTGGCCATAGACGTAGCTTAGATGGGCTGGAGGGAGAACGTAAACGAGAGAGAGAGAGAGAGAGAGAGGGGGGGAAAGGATACCAGAAAACTACTGTAAATCTCTAAATTATTTTTTATTAATATTTTATTTTAATTATTTACACTTTTTATCATACTTATCTACTTCCAATAATCTACATTTTCTATCATATTCATATTTATTATAGTTTTAAATAATAATTTTAAAAATAATTTAAATAATTACTAAAATATAAAAAAATTAATTTTAAAAATATTATCATTCTCACAAAAAATAATTTAAATTTTTATTAAAAATATTCACTATAGTAATAGTTTAAAATATAAGAAAAAATATTAAGTAGTTAAGTTTGTAAATAAAAGTGAAAGAAAAAAATAATAAAAAAAGAATAGAAAAATATTATTTTAATAGAATAGAAAAATAATAAGAAATGAGATGTAAGAAAAAATAATAAAAAAAAAATAGAAAAATAAAATTTTAAAAAAATTAAATTTAAAAAATTTTTACCTTTAATTAAATTATAAAAAATTTTATGAATACCAATTGTAAATGCCCTAAGTTGTCGCTCACTCCCTACTTGGCAGTATTCGTAAAGTGGGACCCGTAATTCGAAGACTTTAAAGTTTAATTATTTTGTGGTTCTTAAGTTTGTGCTTGGTCACATAAAATTTTTATCTCAAAATTATAATTTTTTTAAATTTCTATATAAAATATAATAAATTATTTAATTTTTTCTTAACTTTTTTAAATTTTAAAATAATAATAATATTAAAATATAATATTTTAAAATTTAAAATTCTTATTGAAAATTCTCACTGGCCAAGCGAAACAGAATAAGTCGAGGCTAGGAGAGGTGACCATTGAGCATCCATCCATCCATCCACCTAATAATTAAGAAAAAATTTAAATACAAGCATAACTGTACACTAATATGTACACTAATTTAATGTGATTAATCAAAAAGTAAATCTTATTAAAAACAGTGCTAATTTAAATTTTAAATATGAAGTAATCAATATTAATATGCAGATTAGTATCCAACTTTATTTGTATGTAGCAAAACTCAATAATTAATTTATAAGTTCGCTCACGTCTTTTACTCCAACTTCGTCCGCATGCATGCATTGGCGGCGAGCCTGGCCTAGTACGTTCTGCTTGATTTATTTTTACAAAGTCTATCTCATCATGATTTATTTTATTCTTATAATTTTTTTAAAATTTTAAATAAAAATAATATTAAAAAATATATTATAATAATATTTTATTTAATTTTTTTACTTTAATCTCNGTGGATAATATTGTTGGCACACTGTTAAATATTGATACAAAATCAAAAGATGGCATAAAGGCACGCCTTGACTTACAAGAGATGGGTTTGAGACCACAACTTCATCCGGTTATAACAGATGCAAACAAGACATATTTGCCTCCTGCTATTTTCACAATGAGTAACAAAGAAAAAGAAGACTTGTTGAAGGTTATACAAAATGTAAAAGTACCGGACGGTTATTCTTCAAATGTTTCACGTTGTGTCAAGCTTCAACACCGTACTATAGTGGGCATGAAGAGTCATGACTGCCATATACTGATGCAACAGCTCCTGCCAATTGCATTACGTGGGTCATTACCTAAGAAGGTAATAGAACCATTAATCGAGCTATCTGGATTCTTCAGGGGAATTTGTTCCAAAACGTTGCGGCTTGAAGATTTGGACCGATTGGAATCTAGAATACCTTACATATTGTGCCAATTAGAAATGATATTTCCGCCATCATTTTTCACGGTTATGGTTCACTTGACTATACATTTAGTTGCAGAATGTAAGCTTGGAGGACCTGTTCATTATCGATGGATGTATCCCGTTGAAAGGTATGCTATAGTTATTGAATTAGAAACACATAAATCTATTAAAGTAAGAACATATTTTTTAAAAAATAATAAAAGTCATCTAATGATTTATGTGGTAGGTACCTACACCGACTTAAGTTTCATGTGCGTAACAAAGCTGCGCCAGAAGGTTCCATTGCTGAAGGATATTTGCTGGAGGAGTTATTGAATTTTGTTCTCGTTATTTAGAATCCGCTCGAACTGTTTTCAATAGACCATCTAGAAACCCGGATGATTCTAAAGGGAAAGTTGTTGACGTTCGCCTCGATTTTACATCGTGGACCCAAGCACATCGCTATATTCTCTTCAACTCTGACGATTTCACTCCATTCCGCATGTGAGTTGCAATGCTTGATACGTACGAATTAAATTATATTTAATTTATATTTGTGTAATTGTAACAAACATTTGTGATGTCATGAACATATAATAGGATGCACTTGGAAATAATGAGGAATACAGTTGATGGGAATCATTTATCGAATGATGAACTACAGAAGAGGCACGAAGACCAATTTTGTAATTGGTTCCAAGACTATGTATGGATTACACCCCATTCAATATTGTATCACAATATTAATTTATTATGCCTCTGTAGCTAGTTTCTGTCATTTATATAAATGCTAATAATCCAACCTTTCAGGTAATGAAAATGGATGACAATGGAAGAAGCAAATTGGGCCATAAAGTTGTAATGCATTCTAAAGGTCCCATGCGAGTTGCCAAAGAATTTAAACGAATTGTCATCAATGGCACAAAATATCGCACTAGGAATCACGAAAATGGGAAGAAAACTCAGAATTGTGGTGTTAGTGTGTGTACTGATCAAGATGGCCCTGTTTGGTATGGCCAATTAACACGCATAATTGAGGTTATGTATTATGATGGGTCCCGATATGTGTTATTCAAATGTAATTGGGCAGACGTTGCTCGGGGTAGAGGTTTCAAGGAGGATGAGTTTGGCTTTACTATTGTAAATTTTTCTCATCTAGTCCACACTGGTAGTCGGATAACTGATGATCCCTTTGTTTTATCTTCCCAAGTATCTCAAGTATATTATGTGGCAGATGAGAGATGCCCAAATTGGGTCGTCGTCGTTAAGACAAAACCAAGAGACGTGTATGACACTGGTGAAGAGGAAGTGACTGACGACGATGAGGATGAATATTTAGTCAATGAATATTGTATTAACACTTCTAACGATGAAGCTATTGAACCTGGTATTGACGATGTTGTGTGGACGCGAAATGACATAGATGGAATGACAATCGAAACTCGCTAATAGTGTTGAGGTTTCGTTTATATTTCTATAGGCTTGTTTACATCAATTTTCTTTTATATAGGCCTGTTTAGTGGTACTGTTTTTGCTATAGTGTTTTGTTGGTACTTGGGTTTTTTAATTTTGTTCTATATTTTTGTAAAATCCAAGTACTTTGATTGTTACTACGGTATTCCTCCGCCACAAGTGAGGGTTTATTAATAAATTTGGGCAGGGGTCACTAATGGACATGTGACTACCCTCTCTTTAATTTTTTTTAAAAAAAAACATGATATCTCTTATCACATAAATCTATCTCATATCGTGCTTAAAATATTATTATTTCTATTGATTTACATATATGCAATTTTTTATGTCATTTTTTAAATAGGTACAATGGGTCCAAAAAAGAAGGCAAAGACTACCATACCACACTTGCGAAGACAATCTACAAGACTACAAGCTGTCCATAGTGAGACACAATCTGATAGGGTGGCCCATTCATTACCCTCTGTCGATGAGCCACTCCTTTCCGTTAATAGGATGGTGGAGTCATCACCTTCTATAGATTGTCCTTCACAGCCATCATTATCTTCACAACAAGAGACCCAACCTTCTACATCTAGCCAAATGGGAGGACAACTATCCACACATATGGAGATGAGCAGAGAGACCGAGCCATGCACATCTGTACCAATAGCACCTAGTTCAGAAGCAGAAAATGTCGACTCGTGTTCCGACATTGGAGATCGCTTTGTCGTCGTCGTAGGTATGTTTATGTTTTTCTTACTTATTATTTATTTAACTATGAATGAAGATTTACAAAATACTAACAATGTAACTAAATCCATTTTTGCAGATAGTAATGGTGATCGAGTAAAGAGACCATTGCACTCGATTCCTGACATTTGGCATCTTCCAGAAGGGGAGCGAATTGAAATAGAGCTCAATCTTCTTGGTCAACCTATAAAAAAGCAAGACTCAAAGGTGGTAAGGTTTGGTGGTCTGATAGCGAGAAGTAATAAGTTGGTTCCAATAATTTACAAAGATTGGAGGTCGGTGCCTAAAACCGTGAAGGAGGAAGCGTGGGGTCTTATAAATGTATGTTTTTTTTTATAAAATCATATTAAAACATTATTATTAATTAATAGGTATATCTTGAAATTTGTTTTAAGAAAGCTACTCACACACTTGTGTAAATTTATTTTGATTGTAGGGCAAGTTTAAAGTTCCTGATGACAAATTGGATGTATTCAAAAAATGGATACTAAAGGACTTGGGGAAGAAATGGAAAGACTACAAGCATGAGCTAAAAAATGGATACTAAAGGACTTGGGGAAGAAATGGAAAGACTACAAGCATGAGCTGAAGAAGAAGTTACTTAATGAAAAAGACACATCTGCAGCACAAGTTGTGGCAAGGGCAAGTCCCGATATGGTGGACTTAGAGCAACTGGCAGAGTTGGCCAATCTTTGGTTTGATCCAGAATATATGGTAACAATGCGCACATTTTTGTTATAGATTTATAAAGTCAACTAACTAGTTATTTTCATAATTCTCATAATCTTTGTGATGTTGTAGTCAAAATGTAATAAAAACAAGGAGTGTCGTAAGAAGCAGGTGATTGTTCACAGCGGAGGATCGAAAAGTTTAGCAAGATATGCCCATGATGTGGTATTTATTTAATTAATATTTATTTATTGTTGAATATTTGTTAATTCTTTGTTTTCAATATATGTGTTTAATCTAAAATATTGAAAGCAGAAAAAATCAACTGGGGCATTGCCAAGTCGAGCCTAGTTGTTTGTCAAGACCCATAAGAAAAAGGATGGCACACACTACAATGATGAAACGAGAAAGAAAGTGGTATGTTTATTTTCAAAATTATTACTTTTTAATTTTAATAGATTTATAAGATGGAGAATAATGTGTATTTTTTATTGTCTATTACAGGTTGAGATGGAGGAACTTTTAACACAGGATACAAATCCTATAGAAATGGGGTCTGGAGGAACCATGACTTGGAAATCAGATGATATTTATTCGAAAGTTATGGGCCTAGAACGGCCTGGACGTGTGCGCGGTTTGGGGTTTGGGCCAACCCCTACAAGGCAAACTTGTCAACATTCACTACCAACTTCAAACCAAGAAGATGGTATATCAAAGGAAGAGTTTGATAAAATGCGGAACGAATTAACTGCATTGCGGAACTTAGTAAACACATTCATGCATGCGCAGGTGAGCACTCTACATATGTTTAGTTGATATCAGTCAACCTTATTTTGAAATTTTTGGCCTCTCATTTGAATTTATATTCAGGCTTCAGGACAAAATCAAAATGAGAATGAAGAGGAAGAGAAAGATGAAGAAGAGGAAAATGCTGAAGAGGAAGAAGATCAAGAGGAAGATGAAGAAGAGGAAGAGAACGATGAGGACAATGATTGAGGGTTAGGATTATAAGTTAGACTATAATTGAGACTATATTTATGGTATTTGTCATATATCGACGTTTGCTCTGTTTAATGGTATTTGCAACTTTCCTTAATTAAGACTAAATTTATGGTTATGACATATATCGATGTTTGCCCTGTTTTGCTAAGTTGGAATTAAGACGGATTATAAAAGGATAAGTGCTGGATTATGCATTAGTTTTACTACTCTTTTTGGAAGTTGTGAATCTTAGTATAATGTTTAACATATTTTGTCATAAAGTTCGCAAATGCCACATTCTTTTTTAAAAAATTAGAATAAATACGAGATCCATATTAAAAGATTGTATTTTTAATAATAGACTATTTTTTTCAAAATGAATATTGTACGACACTTGCACAATTTTTAAAAGGAATGCACAATACTTACATTACTGTATTATACATTACTTATTAAATATTAAAGGAAAGAAATTAAACGGCGTCACATTAAGATCTTGACGCGCGAACTCTCTTCTTTAGTTCTATTTAACCTCCCTCCCTCCAGAACTGGAATACGATATATGGCATTTACAAGTAGGGCATCCTAGAAATTCAACTAAGATTTTGTGGGTATTTTCGTATCATTTAAATAAGTTTTATTATTATTTTTATTGTTTATTTTACTATCAATAAATTTATAATAGCCTTCATCGCTGACGCTATATATTATTACCGGCGTCACAATAAATACTTCGGCGCATTTATCAATTATTGGCGTTTCATTGATCAATTTTCAGCATTTGGTAAACGCCGCCAATGCTATATAATTATTACCTACGTAACAATATAAACGCCGAAAAACTACTTATTTACCAGCGTAAAATTAATCAATGGCCAGCATTTGTTCAAATGAAATAAATGCCAAAACACTCAATACTTTATTGGTGTAAACTCTATCAATTGTCGGCGTTTTGTGAAATGCCACTGATGCTATATATTATTACCGGCGGTATATTAAAGACGTCGGCAAACACGGTTAATATAACGGCGTATAATTAATAAAGTATTGGCGTTTGTGTAAACGCCACTATAAATATATATTATTACCGGCATAACAATCTAAATGCCGGGAAATTACTAATTTCCCGGTGCATAATTGCTATCTTGGCGGCGTTGTTATAAATGCCGCTAAACCTATACATTATTATCGGCGTAAAAATTTAAATGCCGGGAATCTCAACAATTTACCGGCGGACACATTAAGCGCCGGTAAAGATTTATATCTAGCGGCACATAAACAAACGCCGCGGATATAAACGCCGCCAATTTTGCTTTTTTTTGTAGTGATGAGACAATGTTATGTCACCAAAGATTTGGGCATTACAATCTCAATTCTTTGAGATTCTTGCATTAGAAGGGAATGATAAGAGATTTAGCTCTCCTGGAAAAAGAAACTGAAGTATGTGAAGGGTGCATGGTTGGAAAGCAACACAAATTACCATTCCCTTCATAAAAGCAGTTGGAGAGTTGAAGAAAAATTATAGCTGGTTCATACTGATGTATGTGGACCAATGAGAACTTCAACTCACAATCAAAGCAGGTATTTCATTCTTTTCATAGATTATTTTACTAGAATGATTTGGATTTATTTCCTTCATAAAAGATCTAAAGTTTTTGGAGTTTTCAATAAGTTCAAACTGCTAGTTGAGAAGCAGTCAGGCCATAAAATTAAGTCTTTAAGGAGTGATAGAGGCAGTGAATATAACTCTAGAGAATTTGAAAAATTTTGTGAAGTTGAGGGATAAAACATCAGCTATCTATGGTCTATTCTCCACAACAGAATGGAGTGTCCAAAAGAAAGAATAGGACAAGCATGGAAATGGCAAGATGCATGCTACTTGAAAAAAAATTGCCCCAAGAATTCTGGGGTGAAGTAGTGAACACTGCTGTGTTCTTGCTCAATCGTGTGCTTACAAATGCAGTTGAAAGTCAAACACCTTTTGAAGCTAGGAGTGGATTTAACCTCTTTGCAAGTTTTTTAAGGGTGTTTGGTTTTATTTGTTATATTCATGTTCCATCTCAAAAGAGAACTAAGATGGAAGAGAAATCAGAAAGACGGATATTTGTGGGATACAACAACATTTCAAAAGGTTTTCAAATTTTCAACTTGAAAACAAGAAAAGTGGTTGTGAGTCAAGATGTAAGGTTTAATGAAAATGCATCTTGGGATTGGGAAGCTGAGAAAGTGATTAAACAAAGTGTAGAGGTACCAGTTGAGTCACTAATAGAAGAAGAAAATAGAAGTTGAAGCTAGAGATTCTCAGCAAACTGAAACCAAAAGCTCCACTGCTGAACAATTGTCCTTTGATCACAGTGATGAAGAGTCATCTCCTGAATCTCCCATAAGAGGAACAAGACTTATTGGTGAAGTTTATGACCATTGTAATTATGCTACACTTGAGCCTAACAGTTTTGCAGCAGCATCAAGGGAGGAAGTATGGCAGAGAGCTATGAATGAAGAAATCAGAATGATAGAGAAGAATGGAACTTGGGAATTGGTCTCTTTACCTGCCAACAAAGATGTTATTGGAGTAAAATGAATTTATAAGACAAAATTGAATCATGATGATTCTATTTTAAAGCATAAAGCAAGTTCGGTTGTTAAGGGGTATGTGCAACAACCTAGAATAGATTATAATGAAACATTTGCTCCTGTTGCAAGGAAGGATACCATTAGAGCTTTGGCTTCACTTGCTGCTCAAAAAGGTTAGAAAGTATTACAACTAGATGTGAAATCGGTATTCCTAAATGGAGTGTCAGAAGAAGAGGTCTATATAGATCAACTTGAGGGGTTTGAAAAGGAAGAAGGCAAAGTTTATAAATTGAAAAAGGCTTTGTATGGATTAAAACAGGCACCAAGGGCCTGGTATGGGAGAATTGATCAATATTTCATAAGCAAGGCTTCAGGAGGAGTAAAAGTGAGTCTACTTTGTATGTAAAATCTCAAAACTATAATGACTTGATCATTGTATCTCTTTATGTGGATGATTTTGTTTTTATAGAAAGTAATGTTGGAATGATTGAAAAATTTAAAAGAGAAATGATGGTAAATTTTGAGATGAGTGATTTAGGAAATATACATTATTTCCTAGGTATGGAAGTAAGTCAAGAAGCTGAAGGAATCTTCTGTTCCTAGAGGAAGTATATTGAAGATCTCTTAAGAAGATTCAATATGTCAGGCTGTAAACCCGTGGCAACTCCATTAATTCCTAATGAGAAATTGAAAAAGGAAGATGGTGGAAATAAGGTGGATGCTTCGATTTATAGAAGCTTAGTAGGAAGTCAGTTGTATCTGTGTAATACCAGACCTAATATCTTGTATGCCACTAGTTTACTTTCAAGATTCATGCAATGTCCTAGCCAAATACATCTTGGAACAGCCAAGAGAATTTTGAGATACTTGCATAGAACTATCAACTTTGGTATTTGGTATAAGAAAACTTCAAATTCAAAGCTGGTGGGATTTATATATAGTGATTGGGCAGGTTCATGTGATGATTTGAAGAGTATTTCAAGTTATTGTTTTAGCCTAGGATCTGCTATTTTTTCTTGGAGTTCAAAAAAGTAAGGCAATGTGGCACAATCAACTGCTAAAGCCGAGTATGTGGCAGTTGCAAGTTGTGCAAACCAAGCTATTTGGTTGAGAAGAATACTTGAAGACATGGGGGACAAACAGTTGGAATCTATTGAAATTTTCTATGATAATAAATCAGCCATTGCAATTGCCAAAAATCCAGTCCAGCATCATAGAACAAAACATATTGCAATCAAATATCATTTATTGCGTGAAGTTGAATCAAATGGTGAAATTGCTTTGAAGTTATATAGATCAGAAGAGCAACTTGCTGATATATTTACAAAGGCACTCCTAAGAGACAAGTTTTAGTTTCTCAAATCACAACTTGGTGTAACTGGAAATCACATCAAGGAGGAGTATTAAAGATCAATTAGTGTGATGTTTATTTCCTAGGAACATGAATCCTAGGAACTCTTCATGTTCCTAGGAAATAAATAAATATATATATATATATATCACCCTCTCCCTTTCAAAAGATGAGTTGACAAGGGCCACAAGGTTGTTGATCAAGCCAGACCAACAAGTTTCTCACTAATTTCCCACACTTTCCAAGTCGTCGCTTCATCACTCACGTCTTGAGACAACTGGTCCTCAAATAAAGCTAAATTCTTGTTCCAGCTCCAATAAACACCAGACTTTGTTAAGCTCAGATCACTCACCACCATATAAACCAAAAGGAACCAATTAATATCATACACCCATGAAAATGAAAAAAAAAATAAACAGTTGTCTTAGTCTGCTTTCATTACTTGAGTGAGCCTTTTCCCAAATTCTTTAGAGACGAAGTCCTTAGTGATGATGTACTTCTAGAATGAGGGGAAGAGGAGCCTAAACAAGCGGATGAGCTTGAACTGGCGAGGGAAAAGTGGACTAGAGAACGGTGGGGAAAAGGATGCTGGGGGGAAGGGCACTGGGGGTGGGGGAAGTCGAACAGAAGAAGAGACAAAATACTGGTTTTTAGGAAGAAAGAGGAAAAAAAATAGTTACCTACAAATGAATTACATAAAAGTAAACTCACAAACTAATGTAATTTGATGTTGTATGTCAGATTATAAAGTTACTTTTATTATAAATTAGATTTAACGGATTTCATAAAACTACGTCAGTTTATGGGTTTATTTTGTATAATCTCTTTGTGTTTATAGTAATTCTCTAAAAATAAACCATGTCAACCAAGGAGTGTGGTGTAGGAAAGAACAGGGAAGGTTGATTAGAATTACTCTAATTGTAATGCCCAATTTATAATGGCCCGAGTTCCCCCGGAAATATGGGCGTACCCCTTGTTTGCAAATTTCTCAAGAATGCAAGTATTCTCAACAATACTCAACTAGAATAAAATACTCCATTTATGGTATCTCTGAAACAATTGTTAGGGCAACTAGAACCCAAATACATAATGTAAACTCAAGGTACATTTTGTTTAATAATGTAATCATATTTGAGCCATGCTACATCCTTTGAGGATGTAGCACAAGATGGCTCCCAACAAGAACAAAAATGTTTGTTTAGTTTTTTCTCTTCATTCATTTTTAAAAAAAAAAAAATTTACAACATTATTTAAAAAATACTTCTTTAATCACTAAAAAAAAAAAAGAAAGGAAAAATTTTTTATCGGGACCAATCAAGACCCATATCTCAGTGACAATAGCATTTCTGATCATATTTAGGTAAGCTAGAATAAAGCCTATAACTATCTAGACCATCGATATTCACTTAGTAAATCTTCTTGCCCAACATTCGATAACTCTATATTATTTACAAACTTTGAGTAGATGGATTATCTAAAAGAGTAAGAAATATAAGGAGTAGCCATCACGCGTTCAGTGAGTAACATAATTAATGGGGGTTGGGCAAATGACAGTTTTATTACATACACAATTACCAACCTCAATAATATAAGCAAGGTAAAGGTGAGCAAAACTATATTATCCATATCACATGACAATGGAAATCACTAGTAGATGTACGAGGACATCTAAAATGCCAAACAGATAACAGGATACTTTACAAGTTTACACCACATAGATATCAATATGCCGCACAGACATCATGGACTTTCAAAGATGAGTAACCGATGGGCTAGAATATCTAGAAGTAATGCATACTTATTGGTTTTTGCTGAACATTTATTGTGTATACTTCATGGCAAAAGGCCGTTGTTTCGTGGAAAAAGACGGGTGCACACCAATTTTGTTCGTGGGAGCCTCGTGGCGTATACTTCGTGGGAAAAGGTATTTTTCTCCATGAGACCTCTAACTCGTGGGGACTACATCGAGTTAACCACAACACATTTTGTGGGCAAAAGTCTTAATTTTTGTGGCAAAAGTCAATTTAAATACTATAGAACTCGTGAAAAGAAGACAATTCTCACCAGTGCATTCGGTGGTAAAATTATTAGCCACTAAATTTTTTGTGGGTAATTAGCATGTGTTGCCATGAGCTCCTTTGTGGGTATAACTATTACCCACCAAGTGTCCTCTAGGTAATTAAATGTTTTACCATGAACTCTTTCGTGGGTATAACTACTACTCACCAAATTTCATGCGGGTAATTAGCATGTTTTCTCATGAAGTGGTTCGTGAGTATAACTATTACCCACCATGTGTCTTCTGGGTAATTAAATCTTTTGTCATGAACTCATTCGTGGGTATAACTACTACTCACCAAATTTCATGTGGGTAATTAGCATGTGTTTCCATAACGTCCTTCGTGAGTATAACTATTACCCACCATTGTCTTTTGGGTAAATAAATATTTTGCTATGAATCGCTTCGTGGGTATAACTATTACTCACCAAATTTCTTGTGGGTAATTAGGAGATGGTAGCCATGAACTCCAACTGATTTACCCATAAATGTGATTATGGTAAAAGATTACTTTCCATGATGTGGTCTGGTGGAAAATAATTTTAACATATCTACTTAACTACTATTCCCCACCAGAACCATTCACTAGAAATGTAGAATTTCCCACCACCACAATTATAGCAAATAAGCTTTTCCCATGAAGTTTATAGTCACAATATTGTTTTGGCAAATAATTATACCAGGTTTTTGCCACAATTGCTAGCTCCATATATACGGGAAAAACAATATTTCTTGCATCAAGCTTTTCCCACTATGAAATTAATAAATTGGTTGAAAACTAGTTGAGATATATGGAAAAATTACTCAAAAACACGATCACAACCATATCACATAATTTTTCCTGTTCATATACACATATATAATTAATTCTGACATGTTTCAATGTTTAGATTGCATAATGGAAATACATCAATGTTTACTATGTGGGAAGGAAATGGGAGGATCAACATGATTGTTACAACTATTGTATAGCCCATAAAACAACTATATACTTCTACATATAGTTGGGATGAACTTTGCTCCAGCCTAGAAATAGTGCATAGCTCCATTGCTTTCATCTGTATTCTATCATTCAGTTTTTATCTAACAAGGTGATGAACTTCCAGCTGTACCAATGCATCTTCTATATTAGGAGATTTTCAAGTTTTTGAGTGAATGAAAAACACCTGGACAATAGGGGAAAAAATCAATATTAACAATTAAAGTTTGTGTAACATGATGATCAATCTCTTCACATGGCCAAAAAAGAACATTACATTACAACTTACAAACTAATAGTGAGATGAGTAAGATATCCTCATAGACCATCTCCCTTAATATACTTGGGCATTTACATTATTAAACCCACAGACAATATATGGTAAAATCCTTCACCAAGCTGGCAAATTTTCTGCAATATGTAGATTATCCAACATGTAAGTGGGGAAAATATGGGCTTTCTTCAATACAAGATTTTCCTAGCAGGAACCTAATATGCAAATAGCCAAGTCTATGTTCACTGGGAACTCATTATTAATTTCCAGTAATAATCTTCCAAATTTGAAAGGCATATATATATATATATTGGTTACCAATTATGTCAGTATGCTCAATATAGTTGGAGACAAAAACATCAAGGACTGTGTATAGGGCCCTTTACATCAGCAATACAGCATACACAAAATATTATTGCTCCAAGATTCAAGTATGTTTATCAAACAATGGTTATAGGGATAGCCCATTTCCAACACAAGCTTTATTTTTCTTCCTCAATTTGTTTTCAACAAATCAGACCTTTCACACAATGAAGTGAATGAGAGTTTGACTTATAGCTAGATAAAATCCTATGGTCAATTAGGATTGATCAAACTGAATTTATGAGTGCTAAACAAGATTTATCAACTCCAAAGAAACTGAATATGTCAAAAACACCATGTACATTTACTTTGGTGATCACAATTTTAGCCAACATGTGATCCTATGACCCATATACCATATGAAAGTTCTAAGACACAAAAATATATGAAAGCAAACAGTAAGATCCTTAAGGTGTAGTGAATGAATATGCTTGACAGCTCCAACTATATAATTTCCTACAACCACTATCCCATTACTGAAACTGGCCTAATTAATTTCATTCTACCAGTATGTTATCTACAAGGACATCATGAATGGAATCCCCCCCCCCCCCCCCCCCCCCCCCCCCCNCCCCCCCCCCCCCCACATCTTGGGCTTTACATGTGAAAGACTAGCCACAATGACAAGTGTACAATCCTCATTTTAAATTGTATATGGATCTGTTCTTAAGTTCACTGACATTATACTTTTTATCCTTTCTTCTTTCGATAGCCTATATATGTCTCTAAACTGTATATACGCTGCAAATAGATCATTTTAACATAATATATTGGACCTGCAACCATGCTGGCTAGGATTTCCACAAAAACTATTTCTTATCTTCCACCAATAGCAGAACCACAGAGAATAAGATCTAGCTAGTTATTCTTTAAATACAATAGTCAATACCATTATCCCATATATTTTAAACATACATGTTGTGTAGGAGCAAGTTCCATATGCTAACATAATGCACTATGAATTATGATTGTAAACAAGAATAGAGAACAGTAACATATACCATCATCGGATCTGAAGCTCCTATCCAGTTATATTTTCCTGACCATTTTTTGAATTGGATCTCAAAGTCTTGTAACTGTGCTAGAACAACATCTACAACTCACAAAACTATTGTTGGCTGGAACCTTTACAAATATGCAGCTAATGCATTCAGCAATATCCCTGAATTAAAGTAGCAAAATAGTTTAGTCAACCGTGCACACTTTGTAAATGAATATACAAGACACTATAAACCCAAAATTATCATTGTGAGAAGATACAGCCATGCAGGAGAATTAAGATTACCTGATGCGTACCATCACCAAACATTCCTTACAACCTACTTCCATTAACATACCAAGTTACAATGCCCAACACAAAAGCCCACTTATGCAACCACCTCCCACCCTTTCTCTCAAAACACCCCCCATTTACCTGCCCACAATACACATTAATTTTCAAAATATAATTTAACACTACCATTTCCATAAGGGGAACAAAAAACACAAAAATCCCCAACACTCCAAAAAGCTAAACTATATGAGAGATGCCCAAGCATCTCCAAGAGTCTCTTCTTGAGACTCCCTATTTGACTCTAACTGTGAGCTTATCATGTTTATTTGTCTGTCTTGCTCAAAAAATTGTTTTCGTAGATCAGCCATGCCACCCAAAATTCTCTCTAGTTGAGTCTTGTAATGGTTTGCACAGGTCTTGTTCCTTTCATTCTCCTCAGCCAATCGTTTATATATCTTGTTCTTTTGCATAAAAGGGGAGGGCTCAGGAATGACTGAGTGGCCTAGCCCTAGTGCATATCCAGATTTATACCCTAAGACCTCTTTGAATACATCAGCAGTAGCATCATCATCCTGATCTTCTTCAGTCCCTATCTCATTCAACCTCTCTAACATCATATTCTGAAATTTAAACCAGAAAAATATATTAATTGCATGCAGGTCAGCCATCATAGAGAAACTAAATAATTAGAAATCATCAATCATTGAGCTAACTCACATAGTTGTGTTCACTTGCTGCATTGATGAATTTCCCTTTCTCTCTTGACCAATGTGTTTCTTTGTAAAATTCAATCATATTTGGTGCCTCCTCACCCTTCAATAGATAGTTTATGGGACATTTAGGCTCACTATCATTGAACTGGTCATCCAGTATTTAACTACAGGTAAAACACTGAATATCTTACCCTCTCTTCCATAAGCCTGACAAATGATTTCTTCCCACCAGTGTGTTTAACTTTCTATTTTTTTCTATTATTTGTGTTTCTACGAGACTGCTCCTGAAAGAATTCCAAATATTTATTGTCATGCACTTACACACCAATGCTCAATGCCTCAACAAAACTAAATATATATAGTAAACAGGTTATCAGAGGATAAAAAAATTCTGCTCAGTTTTCCCAAACTGGATATAACACAAAAAATACTTACCTTAAATGCCCCACTCGCCCACCGTTCACAAAGCCACTCCTAAACATGTGGCTCCACCAATTCTTTCCGACCAGCTAGTGCTTCCTCATGCGTCGCAAATTTACGGTAGTGCTTGTGTAGTTCGTAATGGTACCAATTATACTTATCAGCAAGTGCATTTACTACAGCTTCGCGATGATTTTCCTTTGTCCAGTCCAAATCAAAATCAGCCTGCAATGCATTGTATCATATCACATACTTGTTGTCACTCCAATAATACACATCAATATTCATAAATAAAAATGAATAGGCATATATATTAAACCCCTACTCTAACACGAGTGATGAGCTCATGTTTCTCCTTCTCGCCAACTGCACTCCAACTAGCATGCCGCATTTCAGCATCTACTCTTATAATCCAGCTCACTCGACTATTGAATATAGTGGGATTTTCGCATGATGGACCCCTATGCCCATCCTTTATATTTAACGGGATCTTACCAAACTTTCTCAACCTTTCAAATGCAGTACCCTTCGCAGGTCCTCGACCTCGTTTTTTAATGGGTGGAACTGTATTATAAACATTAACAAACTTGGTCATGTCATTGAAGCATGACTAAGGATTATAAACATCAAAACTAGCAACTATACATGTTTAGAAACATAATAAACGTTATCGGGCAGATTAGTGATATTATCTCTCTCATTGATGTCATGTTGTACTTCTTGATTGGCCTCTTCTATGGCCGTTTCTGGTACTACTTCAGCTGAGGCATCAATTATGGGCTCCTCCTCATCTCGTAAACCTGTAGTCGGAGGCACCAAGTCTGGAACTTCTTTAATAGGGCTTGAGTTGATTAGGGGACGTCGAGGTCGTCCCCTCCTAAATCTCTTCCCTGATTTGTACATGTTGGTATTTTCATGTAATTACAATACATCAATCAACATGCCTCGTGAAAATAACCATATACCACTAGTTATCAACACTATACCTAATGGTTTAGCTTTTCATATTTACTATCTACTCCTAATGACCCACCAACATCACTGTGTAAGTAAACATCATTGTGTGAAAGTGCCTGAAAATATACAGGGCTTCCTTAGGTTAGATAATACTGCTGGATGAAACACTTTGTTAGATAGTAAAACTAACGTAATTCACAACAAGTATTAAACCTTCTGCTCACTAGTCACTAATTTTTACCCACTGATCACATGCAAATCCAGTGAACACTCTTGCATCAAGTTATGTACCAACCCATAGAATACATACTATAATCACAATATCATGTACATTCTGGCCTCTTCATCAGCATTTGTAATTGAATTTAAAGTTGCTGGAGTTATTACATTCTGGTCTCTGTTAAATTTAGACTAATTTAATTTCAAGTATGTTAACAACATCCTTATTTTATCTCAAGCCATCTACTTTGACAAAAAATCATAAACTAAAAATGAGGTGTCTGCAACACACTAGCCAGCGGGTAAGATGCTGCTCCCTGGGTTCACATACTAGAGTTTGGTTACATGCCTAATGTATAATGTACTTTTATGTTAACAAGAACACCTTTAACAAAATACCTCACGGCTCTATTAATTTTTAGTTAATCTTTATATGCAAACCCTAGTATCAATTTCAGTTTTAAATATCTTTCTTACAGCAAACCAAGTGCTGAAAAACTCTTATGCATTCAGTTACAACGTTCAGAAATTTATTTTTACAATGTGGGTCTAGATATTTTCCTGATTTTTTCCATTGTTTATGACATAGGAAAAAAATGAATTTTTGGTCTTTGCTTCGTAAAGGCAAGAACTAAATTGTAGGGTTACAAAAAACATACCTTTTCTCAGCTTTTTGTTGGTTAGGTCT
Organism: Carya cathayensis; assembly: GCA_011037825.1. NCBI lineage: Eukaryota > Viridiplantae > Streptophyta > Magnoliopsida > Fagales > Juglandaceae > Carya > Carya cathayensis. The sequence goes on from QGSO01000412.1 coordinate 41,989, forward strand.
ACAGCCAAATGAGTGAAAAACCTTTGTGATGCTTCAGTTAATCAGAAATACCACAATGCGTACAAGGAGTTTGGTGTTCAGCCTCAAAACCCACTTCTAGATCTTCTTTCCTTACTCCCTTAGCTTACTGGAACCCAGAGCATGAGGAATGGACTGGCCTTTGGAACCCACGAAGATCTGATGTAAAGCTACTGTCACTTCTGAAGTTATAGACTGGCGCCAAGTCACCACTCTACAGGCTTTAAAATCCCGCCTCTTCCAAATATTATTTTCCCGCGTATGCTGCAACATGTAAAAGAGCAATTAAGTATCAGGCATTAGAGGTCTTGGGGATATTAGGGCCAAAATACTACAACTTGTATTTTGAAAGGGTTAGAACTGAAAATTTCTTTATTTTGATATCTTTATTAATGAAGACAGCTGACAACTCTTTTAGTCCAGTTATGATCATTGTACACATGTTACGTATATGGGGTCTCTTTCTATATGCAATAAAATAAATGTAATTCTTATTTTATTTATCTTGATTATTCCAACACAGCTAGCAGCATTTTAAGACACATGCATGATCATTGCACGTACATGTGGAGGAAAAAGGGGTCCTCCAATATGCAATAAAATAAAATAAAAACTTTATTTTGATATTATGATTATTTCAAGACAGGTGGTAGCTGTCTTGTTCAGATATTAATTGTACACATGTTAAGTATACTTGGCTGACTCCAATATGCAATAAACTAATGCATCTCTTTAATTTGATATGGTTTGATGAATGAATACAACTGGCAGCTTTTTTGTACGTACTGTTTTGTAAACATTTCAATATAGGGTAGCCTCCAATATGCAATTAGATAAACATTCTCTCTAATTTGATACCTTGATTAATGGAAGACAGCTGGCAGCTCTGTCTATGGTAGACTCTAATATGCAATAAAATAAAAATCTCTTTATTTCTATAACTTGATTAATGAAGATATACCTCATCATTTTGTACACATGTTAAGTATATGTGATGAGTCTAATATGAAATAATATTCATATCTCTTTAATTTTATATCTTGATTAATGAAAATGGTTGGCATTCCATTTGTATACATGGAATGTATATGGTAGACTCCACTATGCAATAAAATAAAAAGATCTTTTATACACATGGGCAGTATATGGTAGACTCCATTATGTAATAAAACAAAAATCATATCATTCATTATATCTTGATTAATGAATATAGTTGGTATTCCGCTTGTACCAACTATTAAGTATATATGTAGACTCCAAATGCCAATAAAAAATAAATCCGGCCAAATTTTATATCTTGATTAGCTACACATCTAGCATTCTTTTGTACACATGTTAAGTCTATAGTAGATTGGTGAATATGAGTATATTAAAATAAAACATTAATTATGCGAAATACATGCACCTTCATATAAATTGGTGCCCCGCTGCCGAACATGCATCTTTGTGTCCAACCTGTGGGGAAGTATTGAAAAAATGAATAAAATAATGTGGGCCCCAATTTTGTAACGTATTTGGCCAGTATGTGTTGAATATTGATTTTTAATGCTAACGTGTTAAAATATCCCATTCTCATTGTTAAGCCTATGCGAAATATGAAATTCTTTATATGGAAAGCCTGTTTACGCAAACCAGTACATCTACATTTTTCATCATTTACAATTAAAACAACACATCCATTTTGTAGATTTCTTTGTGTGTAAAGTATAAAACGATCCTATATTATACTGAATATTTAAATGTTTGGATTTTTATACATGTTAAAAAATACAAGGTACATTACTCTGCAAAAAAGTATGGTTAATTTTTCTTATGGAGTATGGGCATATTTGTTCCATTTGGCAAAAAGATAACTGGGGAATGAAATTTGCACCTAAAACATATATGGACCATGGCAATTGATGAATGACTACATTAATGCAAGCAATGGATGTTTGGAATTTTAAGTGATATCTTGCCGCTACACTATCATCATGTGATTTGTTGTCAACGGTTATAACAACAAACACAGTTTGGACGCAAAATATAGCGATTACTTGTATTGGTTTATGCCTTCCTTATCACATTTCTAGTTAATGCCCTTTTACGCCATATTTGAGTGCAAAATATGCTAAAATGTACCATTTGCGTAAAACCACGTGATTTCATACAAAGATGACACCTTCCAATTCTTTATTTATTCCAAGCATATACATTGACACTATTTTTTATTACAATTCCGCATGTAACTTGGCTTCTTATGTATTTTTAATTTCCACCATTATCTAACAACAAATTTGGACTGACTTTCCTAAGTATGCATCCAAGTATCAAACCTTTCATATATGTGAGAAAGTTCAAAGTACTTCATTGTTACACTTTATTTTTCATGTTAAAACTCTAATTTTTACAGTATATATATGTGAGAAATCGTTAGTAGTGCTGATTCTAGTTTTATATATGGCAATCAATATGGTATGTCCCATCTGTTCATAGCTGACATACACATTGGTCACCTCTCTTTGCACTTGGGAAACTAGTAGACCTGTACTCGCAATTATCTTTTACCATAATCATCATTCCCAAGTGTATTTTAAGTGGTAAGTTTAGATCCTCCATGTGCATTTTAGATGCTTCCTCAAACCAGTCCTAATACATGGTTTCATCCAATCATTGTTTAATTTGGAGACATACCTATCCAACATTGGATTTGGAAAAATGGAGGGAAGGTCAGTTTGAAATTGACCTCACCACCGTGCAGTTGCAATGGTGTGGATTTGTAATTAACATTAAGCAAATGATCTCCAGCCCAATCACATTTATTAATGCAGCATATTGGTCAATATTTAACATGAAAAATTATATTGAACCAAGCAAGATGTGAGAATGAATTCTTTAGAGTAAAGATCTAATATTGAGATGCTTCCATGTGAACGTTGGATAAATGTAAGACTAAGATAGACATGATGGACAGCCTAGAAATCCACACCATTATCATAAAAAAGAAATAAATTCTGATTGTCTGTTTGAACCATGTTTATTTTAGATTTAACAGCAATATTATAAAAGTCACATTTGAATTGTGACTAAATTTTGTAATGTTCCTGGTGGTTTATGTTCAATTAATGAGGGAATAAACAAACCTTGTATGGACTACTCGGTATGGTCATCATTTGTAGATACCTTGCTGATTTTAAGTGACATTTATCTACTGGAGTTTGGGCTAACTAACAATCAGAATTTATACAATGTGTAATTGTACACATCTATCTTCCCTTGACCGTATTATAAAGATGCATTGTATAGTCCATGCATTTTGATATATTATATTCCGTCAATTTTTTTGATATATCATATTCAATCTTTCTTACTAACAGGCAATATCATTTGTACCTTACTAAATTTTGATAGGTTGTAGTGACTGATATGTAGTTGTATAAATCATGTGTATTGGGCTGCTCACCTTTTACTCATGTGAAAGACATTAAATATTAAAAAAGGTAATGGTTGGAGTCTTTAATAATTTAATTCAGTCAAGTTGGGTTTTTGACAAAAACCTAAGGCTTTCATATATAGTAAACATTTTGAATATCAAAGGGACGGCACTGGTTGAGAACCAAAATCCAACGTTGCAAGTCAAAGTAAAGAAAGCATACAGATAGTGGCCACGTTTATGCGAAATAATGCCTTTACACACACATTCTCAATGTGTGGAGATGATATCCCAATACGTAAAGTCAAGCGCTCCCTGCAAACATATGAAATATAACTTATTAAAGACAGCAATATAAATCATGAGGGTAAAATATATAACATCATTATAATTAATTAATAGTACTCTTAACTATTCCCATAATAAAAAACTTGCGTATCAAATCCTCATGGAGACCTAATGCATGTATGGTGCAATATCCAAATTCAAAGCATTCAATGACATAAATAGCTCTGGTTTAGTGATTAACATTATCTATAATTAGATAAACCATTATCACAAAAAAGGATAAGATAAATCATCAGGATAAATCTCTTTTATGAAAGAAAAAATTCAAGATTCAACTAACCATCGCTATCCCCGTCATCAATGTTCTCCAACACAAAAGCGTCATTAATGTCTTCATCATCAATGAAGGCCTCATCGTCACTTCATTCAGCCAAATGCTCTGCTGACAGTATTGAAGGATCAATGGCCAAGTTGTCTTCATTTACTCGGGTCAATGGATTGAACATGTCCAAGTTAGTTTCATTAACACAACCATAGTTCCTAGGATTAGTGTCACAATCGTCGTCTATTTTCCCAACGTCGGATTCATCATCAAGTTCATGCAACTCCGAGGTATTGTGGCGAATATTGTAAACATTCCTATTTGTTATCTTGTGTACGACATGCCAACTTCCCCCCAAAGTCGGGTCTTTTATGTAAAAAACTTGCAACGATTGGCATGCTAGAGCGAAAGGCTCATCTTTATACCATTGCCTAGACGTGTTGACACTAGTTAAGTGATCCCCAATGTGTATCCCCCTTCTCATGTCGCCAATGTCCCACCAATCACATTTAAACAAAAAACACTTATGCCAACCCAAATAACGTAATTCTATAATGTCCTGCAACACCTCGTAGAAGTCAACTGGCAATCCTTGATGGTCGCCATGAACAACAACACCACTGTTTTGGGTGCGGCGACGCCCTTCGAGATCCTTCGTATGAAACCGAATTCCATTCATTATACACCCAGAATATGATGCAACCAGTGGATCTGGACCACATGCTAATACATATATGTCATCGGTCACCTCGGGGGGAATCTTAGCATGCAACTCGGCAATCTAACATGCATATTTGACAAAAGATCATAGTAAGGAAGTCAATTCGAAGGTTAAATAACGGGAAATGTTTGCAAAGCGAAAAGTGGACAGGATCTTACGCGTGTTCTAAACCATGTTGGGAATTGACTTTGGTGCCTACGCTCGATGTTGCTAAGGTCCTCATCTTTCATCTTGTTATAATGCTCACTACAAAATCCAAATTCATTAATAAGTTATCCACTAACAATAGAAGACAAATAAAAATGCTGAATCAGGGATAGAGCGTGCACTTACTCTATATAGTTTTCAATCTCTGCGCAATTATTAAGGACGTACCTCGTGGCCTTGGCCAACAGTGCGTTAAGTAATTTTTCCACTCTTGCTGCCCCTAATGGGCGCACCTTTTGGGAGAAAACCGATAAAGTTGAATCTCGGGAGGATTACCCAACTGTGTCACTATTTCGTTCCTCTCAATTATGTTTAGTCTCGATATCATTAAGGTACATAGAGCAAAATGTTAGACACTCGACATGAACATAAGTCTCAGCAATTGAGCCTTCTGGACGAGCTCTGTTGCGGACATACCGCTTGAATTTACCCAAATACCTCTCGAAAGGGTACATCCACCTATACTGAACAGGTCCTGCTAGCAATGCCTCATCTGGGAGATGAATAGCAAGGTGTACCATGATATCGAAAAATGCAGGTGGGAATATCATTTCTAATTTGCAAAGAATGATGGGGATATTAACTTGAAGCCATTCCAACACCCTTGTGTCTAGTGTTCGTGAGCATAGTTCTTTGAAAAAGGAGCACAACTCTATTAAAGCTCCCCTAATATCTGGTCATAGGTACCCACCAATAATCACTGGCAACAAATATTGCATAAAGATATGACAATCATAGCTCTTCATACCCATGATTTTTCCTTCATTAATGTTGATACACCAGGCAATATTTGAGGCAAAACCATCAAGGAATTTGACTTCTGCCATACGTGCACAAAAACTTTTTCGCTCAGTTACATTTAACATGTAACTAGCAAGACTCATATAAGTATGATTACCATCATGCTGTAAATGTAATTCTTTCCTTAGTCCAAGATCTTCCAAGTCCCTACGCGCATTGACTGTGTCCTTACTTTTGCCTTCAATATTCATCAAGGTTCCTAAAACGTTATCACAAATGTTTTTCTCAATGTGCATGACATCCAAGTTATGCCGAAATCCCAAGTCTAACCAATAAGGAGGCTCAAAGAAGATACATTTTTTAGTCCAATTAAGTTCATTGGGGGTACGTTTACTCTTCTTTGTTGATTTACCATACTGGATGTTTGAGACCTCATGTAATTGATCCATTAAAGCCTGTCCCGCAATGGTTTTAGGTTGGAGACGGTGTTCATCCTTTCCATTAAAAGCATTTTTTTTCTTTCTCCAACTGTGCTCTGTGCCCAACCACCGACGATGACCCATATAAGCATGTTTTCGGCCATGCACCAGCCATAATGCATCTGTTTCAAAGTTACATGTCGGACATGCCATCTTACCCTTTGTACTCCAGCCTGAAAGATTTGCGTATGTAGGAAAGTTATTGATTGTCCAGAGCAACGCTGCCCTCAATAGAAACATTTTGCCTTTGTATGCATCATATGTTTGAATTCCCTCTTTCCATAATTCTCTCAACTCATCTATTAGTGGACGCAAGAACACGTCAATATCATTTCCTGGTGCCTTTGGTCCAGGGATTAACAACGACATTATCAAGTATGGATCTTTCATGCATGACCAAGGAGGCAAGTTGTATGGCACAAGCAGAACTGGCGAAATGCTATACGGTTTGCTCATGTTATTGAAAAGGTTAAACCCATCCCTCGCTAGAGCAAGTCTGACATTACGAGGATCTTGAGCAAATACCTCATATTTGTTATCGAAGTCTTTTCATACCCTAGAATCAGCAGGATGTCTCATGAAGTTGGCCTCGTCAACACGCTCTTCTACATGCCATCTCATGGCTTGGGCAGTCTTCCGAGAAATAAACAACCTTTGCAACCGCGGCTTCAAAGGGAAATACCGGAGGACTTTTTGGGGTATCCTCTTTTTGGTTAGTTGTGCTTGAGGCCCACCTAGATGCATTACATTTAGGGCACACATCTTTATCAGCATTATCCTTCCAAAACAAGACACAATCATTTGGGCATACATGTATCTTTGTGTAACTAAAGCCTAAACCACGTTGTAAGAGGCGAGTCTCGTTATATGAGTCAGGGAATAAAGCATGAGGAAAGGCAGCTTGCAAAAGCTTTATAACCATATCGAATGACTTCACAGTCCAACCACCAACTGTCTTTATGTGAAGCAACTTGACTATGAATGATAACTTCGAGAACTCTGTGCAACTTGGATAAAGTGGTTGTCTTGCATCGTCTAGCAACTCATCGAAGTTAAGGTGTAAAGGAGCAAAAGAGGTGTGTCGTTCTTGACCCCCGGCTGAAAAAAATTTCTGTTCTACCAGAATTTTCCATAAAGGATCCCACACGGATATCATCTAACATCGAGTCGACATCATCAATGTAGTCATTGTCGTTATAGGCAGCATCACCATCTTCGTTAGAAGATGTGGTGTCTGGCAAAGTTTCCTCCTCACCATGGAAGATCCATTCCGTATAAGATGGATCTATCCCTACGATGAACAAATGATCCTCAACCACCGAAAAAGGATGGAAAGTTCGATTTCGGCATCTCCTACATGGACACCTAATGCAGTCTCTACCCGGTGCGTGACCTTCGCCATATCTATGAATTGTTTAACGCCTGATGCGTAATCGTTAGAATGCAATCTATCTCCAATATGCATCCAATCCTTATCCATATGGTCGAGTCCCAGGGAATTGTACAAGTTAAGCAAGGCATATGAGCAGTATAAATGGTAGATCAAGGATTGTATGAAAATTTCTAATTGTTTATTGCGAAAGGAGATGCGGGAAATCACAAAGGTATCAAAGGGAAAGAACTATTTAAATGGAGTTGAATGGTTATCATCATTGTAAGGATCTTCCTCATGTGTTATGTCAATGATATTGAAGGGAGGTATTTATAGGTCATAGGTCACAGTTGATGTTAGCATAGGTTTCTAGTGAGAGGGAGGGTAAGTCTTTCATGTCATTAGTAATGGAGAATTTTTCTCAAGTTATTTTTAAAGTATAGGAGTTGCTAGATCTGCCTTTGGTTGGGGGGAGAAAGGGGGGGGAGATATATGTAGCTCTAATCGTAAAGGTGGCTAACAGGCTAGATAGATTCCTTGTTTCTCCCTTTTAGGAATCTTATTATCTGAGGGTAAGTCAAAAAAGAATGTATGGGCTGCACCTATTAATTTGTAGTTGGTAAAATATTTACCAAGTCTGCCAAAAATTCTACATTATACATGATATTATTGGTCATGGCCTATAAAAATATATATATATATATATATTTATATATTTATATACCTACTGTAGTCATAGTACGTTCTCAAAAATTAAGGCCTCAAACACAAAACCTGTTTTCATAACTTGATTAGATCACATTATTTCTATATGAGGAAGTTGTTTTTTCCTATCAGTTTAGCTAAATGCAGGAAGTAATTTAATCAAAGTGATCGTAAATCTAACACTAGATTTTAGATTTAATGTTAGAAGTGGTCTACATGTGACAAGAACTTTGAGAAATAATATATAATATGCATCGTCGAATGTAAAACCTTTGTGACAATAGAATGAAATAGTAGTTCAAGTCAACCACACAATATTGAAAAGTGACTCCTGATAGACAGACAGATCCATCTTAATTAATTCCTTTCCTCAGGGCAATAAATACTCTACTATACTTAATTTCCTATTTTAATATTCATAAATAGTTGTAACTTTATTGAAAGTTGAATCATCCAAGAGTTAAGTATATATTGACATTTAGTAGTAAACATGCAAAAAACATCCCAAACATGACAAACATGGAGACTTCCCACTGCGTCCACTCCGATCCACAACTACTACTATATTATACAAATGTATTTTGTTGACACTTTATTTTATTCTACAAATCCAATATTTGTTTCACCCGACCAATTGCATACAAAATGACAAAGACAGACTACTGCAGATGATAACCAAAATATAGAGGTCAAAATATTGAACACAAACAACTGTAGTTGAAGACTTACATGACTTGCAGGTATATGCTTTCCACCAAGAAGATCAAGAAAACATCATGTTACTCACATAGATTACACACCAATGCTCAAGTGTAACTCTTCCTATAGAGAAAAATGAAGTGTATTAATTATTATTACCAAAAGAGGACTTTAGAGCACACAAGGTTCATGACAAAAAAAAAAGTATACAAAGATAAAGAACTTCAACAATTTTGTGAAATTAACAAGATAACACACTTGCGCTATGTATAATTAACACCTATACACCATCAATCTGTCTTGTTTAATGGGTATTGTAAGTCTAAAATAGGCCAACATACACGTACTTTCAAGTAAGCCTTTTCCCCAACTATTCAACATGAAAAACAGCTGGCCAAATCTTGCTCAGATGCTACAACATCAAGAATTGGCCAAGACAAAGTGCATAGAACATTTTTTTCTAGACACCTTGCAATTTAATTCGTCAAACATATACAGTTTAAGTAGGTAATAACCTCTTGAAAAAAAAAACCCCAAACAGGTTGGTTCATAACTTGCCAATTCAAGTTATAGGACATTTTCAACTTGGAAGAAATCAACAAAATCAAATCAATATTATAATGAAGACCATCACTTGCAAGATCCAATTCTTCATCACATTTTTGCTAAACTACAGTCAAACCTAATAGCTTAAAGATGTGGGTAAGAAAATAGGACAGAGTTAGAAAATGAAACAAAACAGGACACAAAATATAACAAAATGCCACCATTAGAACAGTTGTACATGTAGATCTATTGATGTTTAATTATAAAAAAGAATCACGAGTGACAAACCACAACAGCATTTCGATGGAATCCATCACGTTGTGTTAATTAAAATCTAATGCAGAGAGTAAGAGGATGCTAAATAGGGCTGTTCATCCGGGGTCCCGGCTTTTGTAAAACCCTAATTCTGGGTTCTGAGTTAAACCCGGATTTTTTATAGGTTTTTTTAAAAATCAAAACCTATATTATATTAAAGTTGGGTTTTGTGAAAAATCCATATTGAAAAGCATAACCATAATTCAGATGATTTTTTTTATAAGTAACTTTTACATAATTCTCTTTTATGTAAAAGCCTATATTTATTATACTCTTTAAAAAAAAAACCGTTGACAATCATCATTTTTTTAAAAACATTTTATAAAAGCCTAAGTATACTTTAGAAATATTTTTCTAAGAGGTAATGTTAAAAAAGCATAATACTAACATTGTCTTAGATAATTAACTAACATGCATGCAATCCACTACAATGCAGCCATGCATCCCCTATCCCAATTTCATTAGGAATTACATGCACCAACAGGTGGCTATTATATATGCATCACTAGGAGAAGAAGCCTAAGTTCAGGCTGTTCCTCATAACATAAAATTCCACTTCACTAATTCCCAAGATGTTTATAGGTAAAAGGAAATACAGACTTGGAATGTCACAGCAAGTTGAAACTGTTGGCTGTCTAATAAAAATTGTTCTAAAATATAAACATCCAGACTCCAGTGTACAAGAAGAAAACTAATGATTTATGCAATGAAAGACAATATTTTGACTGTATCATGTATTCTTTGATTTATGCAATGAAAGTATTATCATTTTAAGAAAAGAAAAACAAGAAGAAAACTTAATGATAAGGTAAACAAGGAAAACATAGTTTAGTCCAGTTAGAAACTATGAATTCAAATAGCAATACATTTAAACAAACCATAGGTCCAAGCAAGTTTGGGAATTAAATGATCATCTATCAAATTCATATTACAATTTCTTCCTTAAACAATAAAATATAAAGCAACATATCAGAAAACATAACTCACAAGATTTGAAAACTGTAATTTTTCTCAATTTTCTTGTGCAACCGAACAGATCACAAATTTAAATTATTTACTTTGAAAAACAAAGTTAAACCATCAAAAAATAAAAGAACACGTTAAAAAATAACCACACGGAACACATTGCGTCATTCACAATTCTAAAATTCTGATTGGCCAAATAAATATAATACCAAAATCAGACCTAATTACAACATAAAAATCAAGTGCCCAACAGTAAAATCCAACAGATCCATGGGCCCTTACATCTCCAATTCAACATAATTCAAAAATCCAAATACCAAATCCAAACACGTAAGAAAAAATCTGTATGTGTGTGCATGAAAGCAACTTCTAATTATGGGCCATCTCCTCATGTTTTAAACCCAATTAAACATCCAAATAAATACCCCTTCCAACGAACAGTAACTGTGGAGCAGAATTTTCTGTTCTTCTTCATCTTAAAATCTGACCACCTTCAAGAACTGATCATACATGCTCATACACCACCTTATACACCATCTATAAAGGTACCACAACCACCTTATAAACCACCAAAGCAGCAGCTAAAATTATATTTCCAGATCTATAGAAAACAAGAAATTACAAAAAACAAAATCAGCATCAACTAAACAGTGAATCACAGCCAGGTTTCACCTTCTGTTTTCTGCACACTTATCCTCTAATTTTCTTCAGTTTGTTGGGTAATATTACAGTGTTAAGATGTTCACATCCTTATAATTGGAATCACAACAAGAACCCTTCATAAGCTCCAAAACAGAAGACACAAAGCATACACAAAGGAAAGTTCTATACTGTTTAAACTCAGAACTAGTGCAGGCATTTACTTTGCTGTTACCTTAGCCTCTCCTCCTGATTTAGTCCTATGTAATACTTGCCCATTCAGGCCTATCATATGCTCATTAGTAAACCCATTCAACAAGAAAAAATATTTTATCAGAATTGAACCAAAAAAGAAACCAAAAATATTCTGTAGCAGTAAAATTAACCAAAAATCCCAAAAGAACATTACATTTTTCACACAGCAAGGCTCTGAAGTTTCTCTCACAAAAATCAAGCATGAGCTCCAAAATATTACAAGAAAGAACAATAGAAACCAAAGGTTTTAGTGATCTGGGCGAGATATGGGCAAATGGGAGAGAAGAGGGGCGATGAATCTCGGCAAAAGGGGATCATCTAGAGTCAAAAAACAATCCAAAAATATAAAACAACCTAGACAACCAAGCAGATCAAGGATTCTAAAATCTACAAATAAATAGCAAAAAAAATGCAAATTATAGGATCAGATGTAAGAGTAGTAGGGTTTCGAAGATGTTCTTTACAGTGTTAGGTTGGTAACATGGACCGTTTTGAACAGTCCTAATGCTAAATGAATGGAAACAAGTAAAAAGATTTTAGTTTTATAAGCACACAAAGTTTTTAAAATAACTATATTAAAACTTTTAAAAGCACATAAAGGGTATTAAAAGAAACTTTTAATGTTTTTAATACCCTTTATGAGCCCTTTCATATTTTAGGATTATTGTTATGAACCTCTACCAACATTAATGATTTTGGGATATTAAGTTTGTTTAGTTTCAATCTCTTTTAAGAGGCTTGCATATACGCGTATATGGATCTGTCGAAATGGGAGATGGTTCGAAGATAACAAAAGCTCTTTACGAGATCTTAGGGATATCTTCTTGAGTACTCATGGGTTTTTGGGCTAATGCTTATGTAATGGTGGATAATTTTCTGAAAACTAACAACTATTATGTATTAGCCCAGTGACTGTTGGTGTATACACCAGTACTTGGTGTATACACCAGGAAATACCTACAACTTCCAGAAACAAAGAGAAAACTAACCCCAGAAAATTAATTCAGAAGAGGAAAATGAAAAATTATTACTTAAAAAAAAAAGGCAATGAGAAGTTAAATTAGGACTACCTTCGTAGAATCCCAAAAAGGCTACCTTAATATCAAAACTTTCTACTTAATAGATCATATATACCCCTTTCACAAAGACATCATACACAGCCTTTACAGTGAAAAAAATTCAATATGAGATTTTTAATGTCATGTGACTCATCTGAATGTTGAATTATTTGAGTCCAAACAAATTGGGAAATGCACAAACATATCTTGCTCACAGTCAAGACTATCTGAACTTAAAGAATTGTAAACGATTGTAGTATTTAAAGTAGCTATTAGCTCAATTCACATGCCACTCAGTGTGCAGTGATATATTACCAAACACAATACGTACGTAGTTAATAAGAAGGCTAGCCAGTTACTTGTGAGTACATATAACTGGCCAAATTGGCAAGCTTGGTCGTTAGTCCATATATTACCTGTTAACTACAGTTCTTAGCTAAGATTTCCAAATGATAGGCAAATTACTAACAAAAGCTAGCACATTGAAAAGGATTGTATACCAGTTCATGGATAGCACCAATCAACACCTTTTAGATAGATATATTATAGCTAGCTAGCTGATAATGATATATATGACAACAACAACAACAACAACAAAAATACAAAGACACAAAATATTATTGTAAATAATACAATCCTCAATAGAAACTTAATAGAACTTTAAAATCATTGGTATTTTCCAGGTCATCTTGATCTGGAAAACTATATCAAACGTAGTGTATATTTTCCATTTATCATTCACATTGCCATGCATGATGCATCATATTCATCTATATATGCATATAGCACAGCGAAACACAATCATGCAGACAAAACTGGTTTCAGTTTAAAGGTCACAAACAAATACCATTCAAACAAAAAATGGCACTACCAAGGCCAGTTTTCTTCCTAGCAACATATATCAGATCCAAGACAACTTCACAAGACTTCATTTTAAAATCAAAGACAATAAAATCCAAGATAATAAAGTCAACCAACAGAACTCTTTACATCTGTCAACCCCAAATTTACAAGCAAATCCGCTGTTGCCATTATGGTTCTAGCACAAGTGGTAGTTAACAAATTTCTTTGCACCTCATTTGATATCAGTTTAAAAACCAATTAACTTAACAAATTATAGGTCAACAGAGCAACTCTGCCACACTGACATCTGGTACCTAGGTATTACTTTACAATATTAGAATGATTTATGGTTTAACAAGATTATTGCTATCTTGATTTTTAAATTGGTGTCCGAAACAAATATATATTTTTATTTCTTAGCTACAATTAAACTTCTATAAAATATTCCCCCAATTTCTTCAATACAAGAAAAGCATCTAATCTTACACGGTATTTCGCATGCAAGCCTTATACATTTATGGAGATTAAGATTTTTTTTCTGAAATTGAAGAAATAGAACTAAAGAAAGATGAATGAAAATATGGATAATACAATATATATATATATATATATATCTTTCCATACCTAGAAGTGGCAGGGGTTCGTTGGCTGATGAACCGTGGACGATCTGGAGAAGGAGGGGCGGCGGGGGTGAGTGTGGGTTGATCGGCGTAGGGGAAAGTGAGAAAAGGACGCAGAGGAGCTGTGGGCGACAATGGGGTCGTGCCATGAAGGTGGCGGTGGCAGAGCGCTATTATAGAGATAGAAACAGAGAAGAGAATGGAAATGAGAGAGATCTGAAGAGGGAGAGTCAAACCGACTAAGTTGAGTGGAGTCGCATGGTGGTGGCACTGCCTCTGTGGTAGCCGTTGAGAGAGAGAGAGAGAGAGAGTTTTCGATTTGGGGGGTGGGGGAATACGCCGTCTGGAGAAAGGGGGAAACGACCACGTACACGGATAGCGGTAAAAAGTGATTGCGAGGGGGAAAGGGAGAAATTAGGTGGAACATACGTGAGTTCAGTACACGTGAAAAAGACATTTTTTTCACGGATGTTATTTATAACATAAAGTATGTATTTTTCACAAATTATTGCTCGTGGACATGATTTCAGTGGGGAAATGTATATTTTTTTCCCACGAACAGGTTTAGTGTCATAAGGCAAGTATTTGTCAAGGGTGATTATCTTGAGAAAAAAAATTCATGAGAAAAACCTATATTTCTTGTAGTGATACATATAGTTAGTTTAATTGCAAAATATGAAAAAGAAAATTATATTATTATTAAAAAATAATATTATATTATTATTTTGATAAATCCAATGACTAATTTAACGTGAGATTATGGATAGGAAGATTTTAGATTTATGAAAAATTTATACTTTTCATCAAATTTTAAAAATGACTTTGATAAAATCAATGTGGAAATTCTAATGCTCCTAGAGCCTTAAATTCTTCTTTCAATTATTTCGACTCGATCAACGTCATAAACTTTTTTCCCGCCGCACGCAAACACAAATGCATGCACTCAAACCCTGATGAACCTCATTCACTCTGTAAATGCTAACCCCGCCCTGCTCAGATCTCTGCGTTGCTTCCTGAACCCGCTCTCATGCTCTCTTCTCTCTACTTCTCTTCTCCACTCTCGCTCCCTTTCACCCCTCAAAGAAAGACCCACCAACTGGAACACAACCCACACTCTTGTTCGAACGAACCCGCTCCTCTCTCTCTTAGAACAATGCCAATCCTTGTCTCAGTTGAAGCAAATCCAATCCCAAATGATCCTCACTGGCTTATTTTCGGATGGGTTCGCCCTTAGCCGGCTCATCGCCTTTTGCGCGATCTCCGAGCAGCGAAATCTTGAATATTGCACCAAGATTTTGTACAATGCGCGAGACCCAAATGTTTTTTCTTGGAACGTTGCCATTAGAGGGTATTCGGAAAGCGAAAGCCCTGAAGAAGCGGTTGTGCTGTACAAGGGAATGTTGCGCAAGGAAGGGTCGAGACCGGATAATTATACTTATCCTTTGTTGCTTAAAGTTTGTGCTAGTTTATCCTTGCAATTGATGGGAAGTCAGATTATCAGTCATGTATTAAAGTTGGGTTTTGCTTTGGATATATACGTGCACAATTCGGTGATTCATATGTTAGTTTCATGTGGAGAATTGGGTACAGCACGTAAGGTGTTTGATGAAGGTTTTGTTAGAGATTTGGTTTCTTGGAACTCTTTGATTAATGGCTATGTTAGAAGTGGGTTTGCAGGTGAGGCATTAAGTCTCTATCGAGAAATGGAAGTTGAAAGAGTAAAGCCAGATGAGGTTACAATGATTGGGGTGGTTTCTTCATGTTCCCAGCTAGCAGATCTGAATTATGGGAGAGAATTTCATCGGTATATTGAAAAAAATGGGTTGAATTTTACACTTCAACTTTCTAATGCGCTCATGGATATGTATATGAAATGTGGGAGTCTTGAGGAGGCACAAGCAATATTTGATAGCATGACGAGGAGAACAGTTGTCTCTTGGACTACTATGATCGTGGGCTATGCCAAAATTGGGTTTCTGGATATTGCGCGGAAGCTTTTCTATGAGATGCCAGAAAAGGATGTTGTTCCGTGGAACGCAATAATTGGTGGTTATGTTCAGGCCAAGCGCAGCAAGGAAGCTTTGACTTTGTTTCATGAAATGCAGGCTAGTAATATCAAGCCTGATGAGGTTACCATGGTTAACTGTTTATCTGCATGCTCACAACTTGGAGCGCTTGACGTTGGAATCTGGATCCACCATTACATAGAAAAACACAATCTCTTTTTGAATGTTGCCTTGGGAACTGCGCTAGTTGACATGTATGCTAAGTGTGGGAACATCAAAAAGGCTCTCGGGGTTTTCCAGGAGATGCCACAGAGAAACTCACTGACTTGGACAGCCATTATCTCTGGCTTAGCTCTTCATGGGAATGCACATGTTGCTCTCTCTTACTTTGTGGAAATGATTGACATTGGGCTGCTTCCAGATGATATCACCTTTCTTGGGGTCTTATCTGCTTGTTGTCATGGAGGTTTGGTTGAAGAGGGTCGGAAGTATTTTTCTCAAATGAGCTCCATATTCAATGTTATTCCCAAGCTCAAACACTATTCCTGCATGGTGGACCTTCTAGGTCGGGCCGGTTTTCTAGAAGAGGCAGAACGGCTTATTAAATGCATGCCAATGGAGGCAGATGCAGTTGTATGGGGTGCATTGTTCTTTGCTTGTCGCATGCATGGAAATGTTACGATGGGAGAACGGGCAGCTTCGAAGCTTCTTGAGTTGGATCCTGGTGACAGTGGAATTTATGTTTTGCTTGCAAATATGTATGGAGAAGCAAATAAATTTGAAGAGGCTAGGAAGGTGAGGAAGATGATGATAAGGAGAGGAGTGGAGAAGACTCCAGGTTGTAGCTCAATTGAGGTGAATGGCATTGCCTACGAATTTATTGTTAGGGATAAATCACACCCTCAATCTGAACAGATTTATGAATGTTTAGTTCACTTAACAAGACAATCGGAGCTAGTTGGATGCATATTGTGAAACAGTATTTCCTCTGTAGTGCCGAAGTTGGCAAGCAAATCTGAATAAGCAGGTCAGTTCGTATTTAAAGTTTGGATTTTTATGATTCATTAAGTTCTCATTTAAAGTGAGATAAATACATGTCTGCTGCATGTTCCTGTTTTCAGTTTTGCTGGATCGTAATTTTTTTTTCTATTTTTTTGTCTTCCACTTTTTCTGTGTGGTGGGTGGAGGGGAAGGGGGTGCTGAGACTTCTATGACATTGCAACTCTTATGTGACCAAGATCAGGACTTTGGTTTCCCTTTGCTTTTCCTCAACCGATTTGATAATGTCAATCAACCATGACTTTTGATGTTGTTATATACTCCTGTAAGGGAGCAGATGAGTAGTTGCTAGTAAAGGCTGTTTATGGATGCATGACTCATCATAATTTTGTCGGACCTAGCCTGGATTGTTGGGATTTAGAGAGAGTTTGGTGCTCAGAGGCAGCATGCTTGCATTATTCAGTGATTTTGTGGCATAGATTAAACTCCATCCTCTTCCCTCCAATATATTCCTCCAAAAATGGTATCTTTATTCTATAAGCTCTGGTTGGGTTGGTGTCGCAACAGGATAAAAAATGTTGGGAAGGTTGTGGAAGGGGATGAGATATGGAAAAGGTATGGCCTTGGCTACTTGAATGAAGAACTACCCCTTTTAACCTATTGAATGATTGGCATTCGCTAATCTTTGAGCTTAATTGTAGTGACTTTACCAGCACGATTCAATTGTTAATTAGCCCTTGCACCAAAGTTTGCACTATGTCGATAGTGAGCTCCATCTCAGTTACATTCTTTTCCCAAGTGTTAAACTCACCGGGAGGCTTTGCGAGGCCTACTTTTTAGTCAGATGCTTTTTATATTTGGAAAGTGTTGTGTTGCATGATTTCCTATTTTAACTGATATAAGAGTAATTGTACAAGACTTTTCAGAGAAAGCCTTGTGGTTTTTTGTAACAGCAATGCTGCATCCTAAACAGCTCCTGCTCTGATTTTGTGGCTTAAAGGTTGTAATAAAAAACCTGGAAGCTTGTTGCTTCTCTGCCCCTAACAGGGACGAGATATATCCCAGGGTGTTATTTGTCAAACTCCAACACAGGTTCTCCATATCCTCTATCGTTTCTTTCCTTTTTTATTTCCTTCTGAGCCATATCTTTTATCGTTCAGGTTCATTTTTTTCCCTCCTTTTTGTCCATGTAAATGGGGCTCATTGTAGTCTCTGCATGCATTAACTGCAGGTCTTAAACATGGAATGTCAGATATAATTTTTAAGAAGCTGGAATTTCACAAAAGATCAGGATCTAGACAAAATTAAATCATGTGTTGTGGCATTTGAATGGAAGGCCAGGTTCGTCATTTAAGTTGCACTGAAGATCCAAAGAAATTGGACGTCTATTGAAAAATGGTTTGCTGATGTTATAGCACCTGGTAAACTGCCTGGTAGATGGTAGTCGCAGTTTGGGATGGTGAGCAATCCAACGTACGGTTTGATTCATATCTGCCACTGGATGAGGTTCAAATCAGTTGGCGTCGCAGGTCTTTTACCAAGGGTTCTTCAGGGTTTTGTCTTCTGGAAATGTGCATTTTCTTTTTATGCCAATGATCCTGTCCTGAATTTTGCAGGTTGGTATTAAGTAGTACATTTATTGAAAGATGCATTTTGGTATTCCGCTGTCTTTTTTATTTTGTATTTATTTGTAGAGTATAAACTTGAGTTAATGTATAATTTCCATGTTTCTCACGAGGTGCACATACTAAAATTTCCATGTTTCTCACGATGTGCACATACTAAGGCCCCCAGACCAAAATTGTATTTTCTCGGTTGAAATCATGATGATTTTCATTTATAAGCGGAATAAAACATTTCCGCGCTGTCTATTGGGACTTCAACAAAAGGTATTGAAATAAAGTCTAATTTAAGTTGTTGAGAACCATAAACTCAGTTTTATGACAAATATTTTCTTAGTCCATTGTAAATAACTTATTCTCTTCCACCTGTGTCTTCAATTCATAGTGTAGAAGCTGTATCATTAATGTCAAATGTGTGCAGGAGATTCAGCACTCACCAACCATTGTATAGAACTTCTGACAGTATCACGAATCAATAATTGTTGGATGTTGAAGGCATTTTAGCACAGCTCTTCAACAATGATGGAGCAGAGCAGTCCATCATGTTGTACATACAATGCAGGCCATCCGGGAAGAAAGGAAAATGATTTGCATACTCATAAAACGTGTAAGTTTCACGTAATTTAAAAAAAAAAAAAACAATAAAAAAACATTTTACTATTTGTGATGAACTTTATATATTTTTTTAAAATGTACTTCATGAAACTTGCATATTCTATAATTGTATTTGATTGTAATGCCCTGGTCCCTGACAGGTAGGAGAGTTACTTCTTGTCACATAAAATCGTACCTCACAATATAGATATAAACTCTAATTTTTACAATTACACATAACCTCATTGTTTTAAATCAACTACTCCCAAAATAATTAAGTAAGAACGCCACAAAGCTTTAAAATAAATGTCAACCTTGCAAAATATCAAGTCAACATAGCAAAACAATACTACTTAATAAAATTCTCCAATAACCAAAATACGCTCTTTGTACTTGATCCTCTATGCTCTCATAGCCTTACCCATGTTCCATATTTTTTAACATTAGCTAAAACATCCAAAACATCTGAAAATATTATGGAGATAAGAAATGAGTTATCAATAATTCAGTAAGTAGAGAATATATACTAGTATGTAAACATGAACTTTTTTCAGAAAGTTTACAATGTAGAAACAAATCATTTTAGTTTCAATATGCAGATCTCAAAAACATATTATCAAAATATCAGAGCACAGTTCAAAATGTTCATATTCAAAAATCAACTGTTCATATTCAAAGACCCTTTGGCATATAACATGATTGAACATATTCATCTTATCATATTATATCACCATATTAAATCATATACCATATGTAACCTCTGTGGTAGGGTTGTGCTATCCTTGGTGACCAAACTAGGTAGTATCAGAATGTGAATCATTCCCTTATTCATTCTCGCAGTCTCGAGTGTGCACACAAGAAAAAACATGCAAAAAAAACTAATTTGTTTCCAAATTGGGTGCACTCTTATCAGAGATGTTGGTACCAACTGTATAACATAATTAGAGCCATCATATTAGAACTAAAAATAGAATCAGATACAAAATCCTAACATAATCAAAAAGTCATACCAAAAGTTTTTCAGATGTATATCGTATCAAACAGAGTACTGAATATTTTTATATAATTTTTACATAATCAAAACGGATTCAGAGCATCTTCATATAACATGTACAAAATTCACATATTTTAAATTCACTCTTTTGCACATTTCAGAAATGGCATGTCAAAATATTGCTAATGTCTACACCAGTCATGCTAGAAAATAATTTTTCTTTTATACAAGTTTCATGAGTAATGCAGAAGGGAAAAATCTAGGTGCAAGCACAACTGCGCACTAATATGTGCACCAATCTAATGTGATTGGTCAAAAAGTAGATTTTATTGAAAACAATGCTACTTTAAATTTTGAATATAAAGAAATCAGTATTAGTTCCCATATTAGTACGCGACTTTGCTTGTATGTAGTAAAATTCATGCAGAAGACATACTTAAAGTTGTTTTCATATTTCTTTTCAGAACATATCATGCATCATTTTTATAAATAAACCTTAATTCATTTCTTTTTATGCAAATTCTAACATAAGAACTCCTTTTACCCAAATTTCTTAATTTTTCTGGATTTTTCCACCGTCGTATCGAACGAATATCAATTGTCTCCTTTATGGAGTACTAAATATCACTAAATTTCTAAAAAGACCTGCTAACAATCTCCATTTAATTAGTACATACCATGGAAATAACTTTAATAATTATTTAATTTCAATATATATTAAGTAACAGTGGCAACATATTTCGTAAAATAGACTTATTCAATTTAAAGCAATCAAAATAAGTTTAAACCCTTTATTATATATTACTGAAATCTAACTATTTTTTTTTTTTATAATTAATAAGAAAGATAACTTCCTAATATATATATATATTGTAAATCATAGGTTTTTTGGCTAACATAATTATTCAAACAACATCGGCTCAATTTAACTATTACCCTAGTCCGATTTTAAAATATTAGAACAATCTTTTTCTCTCTCTGTTTTTTTTTTTTTTGAAATAGATAACTCAAGCAATAACTACAGATGAATGATAAAATTTTTAAGTCCAAAATGCTACTGCCATGGTTTAGCAGACATGGAGGTAATTAAACTTTTAGGTCCACCCTTTGTACGTATTCGGCTACCCTTCATTTGAAAGCAACACACAAAGATAAAGTTTTGGGTAGTAGAGCTTACGAGAGGAAGAATTTGTACGACAGAGAGAGGAAAAGGACGTGCTACGGTGGTGGGGTTTGGACAAGGACGGGGAGTCGATGGCGGAGCACGGCGGTGGAGCACGACATGGAAACCAAAAGGGGTGGAGATGTTGTGCGATGGTGGCTCATGGCGGCACAAGTTTGGGTATGGTTGTTCGGGGTGGTGCAAAGGCACCATGGTTGTGATGGGCATATGCCATACGGTGTAGGTGAAATGCTATTTTGATCGACATTATATGTGGTACCCCAAGCTTCTTCGACATACAACGATGGTCAATCAACAACTTTGATGCCCAGATTGGTTAGCAAAAACTAAAAAACTCATCTTATCTCATCTCAACTCATCATTATAACTTTTTCAAATCCCCATATAAAATATAATAAACAATTTTACTTTTTCAAATTTCAATACAAAATTAATATTACAAAATTATATTATAATAATATTTTATTCATTACTATTTAAAACATCTCATCTCATCTGTATAACCAAACGGGACCTGAGTGGTTGTTCGGCTTGCTGGCTTCTTGGTTGACATTGGTAGAGTGCTATGCTTTGGAGTAGAAAAAGAGGGTGTGTTTTAACTTGACTTTTGCTTCTTGGATTTCCATGCCACAAGAGAATTGCCAAGGAAAATACAAAAGCCAGTGAGGGATCGTCTACTATCTTGACATCCAACCCAATCAGAGTCAGTAAAAGCACTCAGTTTGAGTGAAGAATCAGTAGTGTGGGCGACAATGGCATCGTGCCGTGGAGGTGGCGGCGGCAGAGCACTATTATAGAGACATAAACAGAGAAGATAATGGAAATTAGAGAGATCTGAAGAGGGAGAGTCAAACCGAGAGAGATGGGTGGAGTCGCATGGTGGTGGCGCTGCCTCTGTGGTCGCCGTTGAGAGAGAGAGAGAGAGAGAGAAAATTTCGATTTGGGGGGTGGGGGAATACGCCGTCTGGGGAGAAAGGGGGAAACGACCATGTACACGGTAGCGGTAAAGTAAAAAAATGCGCGGGGGAAAGGGGAAAATTAGGTGGAACTGTGTGAGTTCAGTAGTACACGTGAAAAAGACTTTTTTTTCACGGATGTTATTTATAACATAAAGTATGTACTTTTTCACATGTAATACTAAAGTTGTATTTTCCTTATGCTCGTGGACATGATTTCAGTGGGGAAATGTATCCTTTTTTTCCACGAACAGGTTTAGTGTCATAAGGTAAGTATTTGTCACGGGTGATTATCTTGAGAAAAAAATTTCATGAGAAAAACCTATATTTCTTGTAGTGTTACAAACTGCTTGCATGCATTTTGTTTTTTGTAAGCTTTAAGCTGATGATCATGATGATTTGGTTGTTTTAGACATGCTTTATAAATTCCCATATTCTCCCATCATTCCCATATGATGTACTTATCTAAAGTTATAGTCTTAAGCTTTTTTTAATTCAATGTATTCAGCACTAGTACTGCGTTTGTCTTTTTATCCACCAAATAAGGCAGACTAGTTCTCATCAATGTACCTAATAACACGTAAATATATAAATATTTCTCTGCTCGAAATTACATATATAGAAAAAGGCCTACAAAGATCATTCCAAATTAATCTTATGGCCGGCTTAGTTAATCTAAGAGTAATGGTATATCTACAATCATTTTTACAGCCATGTTTTAAATTGAGGTTACATTTTAATAAAACAATATTACTTTTATAGGTTATTTTACAAAAGAGTTGTGTAAAAAAAAAAAAAAAAGGTTGCATAAGTATCATTTTCCTTAATTTATTTAGAGATTGTTTGGATAGAGAGATGATATAAGATAGTTACAGATAAAAGTTGAAAGTACTTGAATAAAATATTGTTAGTATATTAGTTTTTTAATAATATTATTGTTTTGGAATTTGAAAAAATTGAATTGTTTATTATATTTTTTGTATAGAAATTTGAAATAGTTATAATGATGAGATGAAATGAAATAAGAGTGTTTCTCAATCTAAACGGCCTCCCTAAAGTAGTACTTGTACTATGAGAACCACACGTTTACGAGAATTGATCATGTCACAAAATATTAATACATGTAACTTTTAGGACTAATTTTTTAGAATATTTGCTAAATATATTTGATGCTATATATTCCGAGTTTAGTTAACGAAGAAGCTTTAAGCGTATGGGTTAGAGTTATTCTATGAGAATTCCTACCGGCCGGTCCGTCTGAGGATCCTCAAAAAACAGCCAGCGAATTATTACATGACACCTAAAGCATCCACCACAATTTGTGTGAACCAGCACCACATGGAAAATTATTTCCCTGCAAAATCACGCTGAGACAGATCTTCCCCTTCTCATCCCCCATTTGCAACACCCCCTCCATGAAAACCCACCGCATTGCTCATTGCCCGTTGCAACTCACAACCACTTTCCCGTCGCAGCTCTCGACCACTTCTCTGTCGCAACTACCAGCCCCTTCCCTGTCGCGACATTGCCCCTTCCCCGTCGTAGCACAGCCCCTTCGCACCCCTCTCTAAACAACGCTACACTTTGTACCTCAAAGTTGAGGACCTTTCGAATTTGTACCAGCCAACGCCAAAGAAGACATAGCCATCGCCGAAGAAGAAGTAACCCTTTGCTGATGTGGTAACCCTTCTCTGGTATGCCCTTTCACCATTTCATTTATTAACCAGAAAATAGATTTTCCTATCATCATGGTTGCTAATGTGTTGTGTTAGAGGCCATGAAGTTGAGTGTTAGTCATATCTGCTTGGAATGTAAATTGGTGAAGAAGAAGGAAATCACACGATGGAAGCCACAGAAAAAGAAATGCACAAAAAGTGTTTGGTAATAGTTCTAAGAAGAAAAATTATTCTTAAACTGGAGAATATTCATCATGAAACTGTCAATTTGACATTGTAGCATGTAGATGGGTGCATGTTTATGAAAAACTTGGTAATTTCCAGACTATATTATCATGAATTAGCTTTTTTTTTTTGTCATGAATGTGCTTCCATTTTTTTGTTATGATATTAGCTTGATTTTTGTCATGAATTAGCTTCCAGTTTTTTGTCATGAATTAGCTTCTAGTTTTTTTTGTCATGAATTATCTTGATTTTTGTCATGAATTAGCTTCCAATTTTACATCCATGAATTAGCTTGATTCTTTTTACGAATTAGCTCACATTAAACACAAGACCAACGTCAAACCTTCTAGCTTTTTGTAGCTAATGCCAACACCAATTGTGACGCCCCCAAATTCCGCTTGGGATTGAACGGACATTTGAAGCGTCGAGACATCAACACAAGGTTACCTGCCCCCGTTCATGACATATAAGATGCAATGTTCCTAACATGCATCTAGATTATGCAATATTCGCAGCGGATAATCTTTTTCTTTAGCAATACTATGCACCAAACTAAATATATCCCAAATACTTGAAACATATATTCATACATAAAGGCATACTAAAAAGCCGTGATCATCACACTAGTCCAAAATGGTTGTGATCAAAAGAATACTTGAGATACAACTCCAAAAGTACAAGTATTAACCTAAGTTAAATACTATACCATCATCAACATCGCACCGTGGCCTAGTCGACCGTATTCAGTTGGTCAGATTCCAATTCTCCTTTGGGTCCTGTAACAAGATCTACCATTCGGGGGGAATGGTAGTTGGGACTACCACAGTGAGATTTGATTACAAATCTCAGTAAGTTAACATAAAACTCACACACAGGTTAAAAATGCATGCATGGCAGTAAAAGCATAAATGCATAATTATAGTCATACATAAACATAGTATAACTTGACATATAGCATGACTTAACCAGAACTTAAGCGTGAACTGAACTTGACTTAACATGGCATGAACTTAAGCTTAAAACATAACATGAACAACAACATAACATGAACGTGAAACATAACATGGACTTGAAATATAGCATGAACGTAAACCTGCATAACATAAATAAGAACTTGAAAATAACATAAACTTGAACATAACATGTACGTGAGTATAACATAACATGGACTTGATCTAAAACTTGACTTATCATGTATTTGATCTGAAACTGGACTTAACATAACTTGGAATCTTATTCAATTGTCTTGATTAATAAGTGCGTTAATACGTACTCCACAGTTGTTGTGGCCCACGTATTCAAGTAACATAAAACATAATACGTACTCCACAGTTGTTGTGGCCCCACGTATTCTACATGTCACAATTGCTGTGTCTCATGTAGTGTATGCTCCACAGTTGTTGTGGCCCCATACTTCATGCTCCACAGTTGTTGTGGCCCCATGAATACACATAACATAAAATATAATACGTACTCCACAGTTGTTGTGGCCCCACGTATTCTACATGTCACAATTGCTGTGTCTCATGTAGTGTATGCTCCACAGTTGTTGTGGCCCCATACTTATGTAACATAAAATATAATACGTACTCCACAGTTGTTGTGGCCCCACGCATTATAAGTAACATAAATATAATACGTACTCCACAGTTGTTGTGGCCCCACGCATTATAAGTAACATAAATATAATACGTACTCCACAGTTGTTGTGGCCCCACGCATTATAAGTAACATAAATATAATACGTACTCCACAGTTGTTGTGGCCCCACGCATTATACGTAACATAAATATAATACGTACTCCACAGTTGTTGTGGCCCCACGCATTATAAGTAACATAAGATATAATACGTACTCCACAGTTGTTGTGGCCCCACGCATTATAAGTAACATAAATATAATACGTACTCCACAGTTGTTGTGGCCCCACGCATTATAAGTAACATAAAATATAATACGTACTCCACAGTTGTTGTGGCCCCACGCATTATAAGTAACATAAATATAATACGTACTCCACAGTTGTTGTGGCCCCACGCATTATAAGTAACATAAAATATAATACGTACTCCACAGTTGTTGTGGCCCCACGCATTATAAGTAACATAAAATATAATACGTACTCCACAGTTGTTGTGGCCCCACGCATTATAATAACATAAATATAATACGTACTCCACAGTTGTTGTGGCCCCACGCATTATAAGTAACATAATATAATACGTACTCCACAGTTGTTGTGGCCCACGATTATACGTAACATAAATATAATACGTACTCCACAGTTGTTGTGGCCCCACGTATTATAGATAACATAAATATATACGTACTCCACAGTTGTTGTGGCCCCACGCATTATAAGTAACATAAATATAATACGTACTCCACAGTTGTTGTGGCCCCACGCATTATAAGTAACATAATATAATACGTACTCCACAGTTGTTGTGGCCCCACGCATTATACGTAACATAAATATAATACGTACTCCACAGTTGTTGTGGCCCCACGATTATAGTACATAACATGTCTTATCTTTCTTAATGATGAGATATTATAATATCATATACTTTTCTAACATGGCGTATACTTGTAAATGGCAAATATGATTTAATCATAAACATTTCATGGCATACATGTATCATATGGCATACTTAACATGGCATACTTATAACATACACATTGTATGCAGAAAAGATTATGTAACAGATAATTATTCATGAGAGATTAAATCATACGTAACAGATAAACATGTAATGACATAGCATGACATGGCATATACGATAACATACATACATAAATTGTAGTTCCCTTACCCATCACACATACACAATAAACTGATAGTAAGTTAGAGGCTAACTTACCTCGATCGTCGCGTTCTATGAGAATAGAGGCGAAACACGAGGAACTGCACAACAGCTGGAAGAGGAACACTCAAGTCCTTAAGATTTTCAATTCTGAACTCAATTGCCATATTGTGAGCACTTGCAACACTACGGGCAACGTGAGGTTTCACTATACTCGAAAGAGATAATTTGACTTCAGAAAACCTTTGCACTAAAACAAGTTCATTAAAATTATCAATAATAACCAACAAACAATTCCTTTCTCAATCCATATACTCTTAGCCATAGTCAACCACAAGATGACACCAGTCACCCCAGACTATAATCCATAACACCACTGCTTCGGGACACTGTCATACAGTTTCCCAACACTACACCATACGCTCCACACTTCTCTGCTACGCCATCCAACCCTTCGTGACACGCCATCCGGTGTATCACGACTTAGTACAGAGTACACTCACGTGAACTCTCTTCCATTCACACTACAAAACCCATCACTGCGATACACGTCTCACGGTGCATCGCTACGCGACACGGAGTACGCGCTACGCGTACTTCCTTCGCTACAACACTCATCAACACGATGCACATCACACGATGCATCGCCATACCACACGGAGTACACTACATGCGTACTCCCTTCCTTCTACGACCCACATCACTACAGCGCACGTCGCGCGGCGCGTCGCTGCATTACACAGAATACGCTACACGCGTATTCTCTTCACACAACCCGC
The DNA here is from genome assembly GCA_011037825.1 of Carya cathayensis. Classification (NCBI taxonomy): domain Eukaryota; kingdom Viridiplantae; phylum Streptophyta; class Magnoliopsida; order Fagales; family Juglandaceae; genus Carya; species Carya cathayensis. The sequence goes on from QGSO01000412.1 coordinate 70,037, forward strand.
CGTATCACATCTACGGCATCCATCTCACGCCTATACTTCACAGCACAGTCCACAAAACTACAAAATCAAGCCTAACACTTCACAACCACACTTCGTTTCACAACTACGCAGCGAACTCCACAAACACTAACTACACAGTCTACAGCCAACCAAATCAACTATGTTAAACATAAATAACTAAAGATAGAGGGTTAAGACGAGAGAGATGTGATTGCTGTCGGGAAATAATCCAAAACTGATANTTTGAGTGAAGAATCAGTAGAGAAGAAGAGTCCTTGGCCAGGAGCAGACTTCAAGTATTGTAAGACTCGATATGCAGCATTTAAATGAGGCTGCCGAAGTGAATCATAAACTGACTAAGGACATGCACAGCAAAGGTGATATCGGGTCTAGTGATTGTAAGATATAATAAACGACCGACCAATCTTCTATAAATTTTGGCATCTTCAAGAAGAACTCCTTAGACCGAGACAATTTCAGGTTTTGTTCCATGGGAGTCCTAACTGGTTTACTTCCCAAATAACCAGTGTCGGATAAAATCTCCAAGGTGTATTTCCTTTGAGAAAGAGATATGCCTTTGGAGCTGCGAGCAACTTCTAGTCCAAAAAAAATTTTAATGGACCAAGATCTTTCAATTTAAACTGATCATCAAGAAAGTTCTTAAGAGTATCCACTGCAGCCATATCATTACTAGCAATTAATATGTCATCGACATATACTAATAAGGCAATAAAAGAAGAGCCTTGTGACCGAGTGAAGAGCGAATAATCAGCTCTTGATTGGACAAAACCATGTTGAATAATGGTAGAAGAAAACTGTAACAGCCCGCTAAAATTATCAGTTTTGGATTATTTCCCGACAGCAATCACATCTCTCTTGTCTTTACCCTCATCTGGAATCACGCGTATAGTTTATCTTTTCCGTAAATCACGTATTTTGTTCTTCACCGACAGCTGTAAAATCATGAGTCTTCCAAGACCACGCCTAGCCTTTCTCAAGCCCAAACTACCACTTTATGTGGTGGACAGCCACCGTACGCCGCCACGTACGTTCCTCCGACGCATGTTCGTGACGAACAACGAGCGACGCACGGGTTATCCCGTCGATGGTATAACCTTCTATCTTTAGTTATTTATGTTTAACATAGTTGATTTGGTTGGCTGTAGACTGTGTAGTTAGTGTTTGTGGAGTTCGCTGCGTAGTTGTGAAACGAAGTGTGGTTGTGAAGTGTTAGGCTTGATTTTGTAGTTTTGTGGACTGTGCTGTGAAGTATAGGCGTGAGATGGATGCCGTAGATGTGATACGGCGGGTTGTGTGAAGAGAATACGCGTGTAGCGTATTCTGTGTAATGCAGCGACGCGCCGCGCGACGTGCGCTGTAGTGATGTGGTCGTAGAAGGAAGGGAGTACGCATGTAGTGTACTCCGTGTGTATGGCGATGCATCGTGTGATGTGCATCGTGTTGATGAGGTTGTAGCGAAGGAAGTACGCGTAGCGCGTACTCCGTGTCGCGTAGCGATGCACCGTGAGACGTGTATCGCAGTGATGGGTTTTGTAGTGTGAATGGAAGAGAGTTCACGTGAGTGTACTCTGTACTAAGTCGTGATACACCGGATGGCGTGTCACGAAGGGTTGGATGGCGTAGAGAGAAGTGTGGAGCGTATGGTGTAGTGTTGGGAAACTGTATGACAGTGTCCCGAACAGTGTGTATGGATTATAGTCGGGTGACTGTGTCATCTTGTGGTTGACTATGGCTAAGAGTATATGGATTGAGAAAGGAATTGTTTGTTGGTTATTATTGATAATTTTAATGAACTTGTTTTAGTGCAAAGGTTTCTGAAGTCAAATTATCTCTTTCGAGTATAGTGAAACCTCACGTTGCCCGTGGTGTTGCAAGTGCTCACAATATGGCAATTGAGTTCAGAATTGAAAATCTTAAGGACTTGAGTGTTCCTCTTCCAGCTGTTGTGCAGTTCCTCGTGTTTCGCCTCTATTCTCATAGAACGCGACGATCGAGGTAAGTTAGCCTCTAACTTACTATCAGTTTATTGTGTATGTGTGATGGGTAAGGGAACTACAATTTATGTATGTATGTTATCGTATATGCCATGTCATGCTATGTCATTACATGTTATCTGTTACGTATGATTTAATTCTCATGAATAATTATCTGTTACATAATCTTTTCTGTCATACAATGATGTATGTTATAAGTATGCCATGTTAAGTATGCCATATGATACATGTATGCCATGAAATGTTTATGATTAAATCATATTATGCCATTTACAAGTATACGCCATGTTAGAAAAGTATATGATATTAAATAATATCTCATGCATTAAGAAAGATAAGACATGTTATGTTATGATAATACGTGGGGCCACAACAACTGTGGAGTACGTATTATATTTTATGTTACTTATAATGCGTGGGGCCACAACAACTGTGGAGTACGTATTATATTTTATGTTACTTATAATGCGTGGGGCCACAACAACTGTGGAGTACGTATTATATTTTATGTTACTTATAATGCGTGGGGCCACAACAACTGTGGAGTACGTATTATATTTTATGTTACTTATAATGCGTGGGGCCACAACAACTGTGGAGTACGTATTATATTTTGACTGCGTGGGGCATGTGAGTCTTATAATGCGTGGGGCCACAACAACTGTGGAGTACGTATTATATTTATGTTACTTTATAATGCGTGGGGCCACAACAACTGTGGAGTACGTATTATATTTTATGTTACTTATAATGCGTGGGGCCACAACAACTGTGGAGTACGTATTATATTTATGTTACTTATAATGCGTGGGGCCACAACAACTGTGGAGTACGTATTATATTTATGTTACTTATAATGCGTGGGGCCACAACAACTGTGGAGTACGTATTATATTTTATGTTACTATTATGACATAGTATGGGGCCACAACAACTGTGGAGCATACACTACATGAGACACAGCAATTGTGACATGTAGAATACGTGGGGCCACAACAACTGTGGAGTACGTATTATATTTTATGTTATGTGTATTCATGGGGCCACAACAACTGTGGAGCATGAAGTATGGGGCCACAACAACTGTGGAGCATACACTACATGAGACACAGCAATTGTGACATGTAGAATACGTGGGGCCACAACAACTGTGGAGTACGTATTATGTTTTATGTTACTTGAATACGTGGGCCACAACAACTGTGGAGTACGTATTAACGCACTTATTAATCAAGACAATTGAATAAGATTCCAAGTTTATGTTAAGTCCAGTTTCAGATCAAATCATGATAAGTCAAGTTTAGATCAAGTCATGTTATGTTATACTCACGTACATGTTATGTTCAAGTTTATGTTATTTCCAAGTTCTTATTTATGTTATGCAGGTTTACGTTCATGCTATATTTCAAGTCCATGTTATGTTTCACGTTCATGTTATGTTGTTGTTCATGTTATGTTTTAAGCTTAAGTTCATGCCATGTTAAGTCAAGTTCAGTTTACGTTTAAGTTCTGGTTAAGTCATGCTATATGTCAAGTTATACTATGTTTATGTATGACTATAATTATGCATTTATGCTTTTACTGCCATGCATGCATTTTTAACCTGTGTGTGAGTTTTATGTTAACTTACTGAGATTTGTAATCAAATCTCACTGTGGTAGTCCCAACTACCATTCCCCCCGAATGGTAGATCTTGTTACAGGACCCAAAGGAGAATTGGAATCTGACCAACTGAATACGGTCGACTAGGCCACGGTGCGATGTTGATGATGGTATAGTATTTAACTTAGGTTAATACTTGTACTTTTGGAGTTGTATCTCAAGTATTCTTTTGATCACAACCATTTTGGACTAGTGTGATGATCACGGCTTTTTAGTATGCCTTTATGTATGAATATATGTTTCAAGTATTTGGGATATATTTAGTTTGGTGCATAGTATTGCTAAAGAAAAAGATTATCCGCTGCGAATATTGCATAATGCTAGATGCATGTTAGGAACATTGCATCTTATATGTCATGAACGGGGGCAGGTAACCTTGTGTTGCATGTCTCGACGCTTCAAATGTCCGTTCAATCCCAAGCGGAATTTGGGGGCGTCACAAAAACTTAGCAAACCACTGCCGGGATGCTTGCTTCAATCCATATAAGGATTTATTGAGCCTGCATACTCTAGTGTCTCCTTTTTCACCAAAACCAGGAGGTAGGGAAATATAGACTTCTTCTTTCAATTCACCATGCAAAAAAGCATTGTTGACATCCAATTGAATAAGATGCCAACCTTTAATAGCTGCAATGGCTAATAAACACTTGACTGTAACCATTTTTGCAACGGGTGAAAATGTATCAAAAAAATCAATCCCTTCTTGTTGGGTAAAACCTTTAGCTACCAGCCTAGCCTTATACCTTTCAAGACTTCCATCAGACTTAAGTTTGACTTTGTATTCCCATTTGCATCCAATTGGATGTTTTCCAAGTGGTAAAGTTGTCAATGTCCAAGTCTGATTCTGCTGAAGTGCATTAATTTCCTCTGCCATAGCAGTTCTCCAATGGGGATATTTTATAGCTTGATGATAGAATTTGGGCTCAAAAAATGATGAAATGGCTAAAGTATATGCTCGATGAGAGGAAGATAATTTGGAATAAGAAAGAACAGATGAAAGGGAGTATTGCTTACCTGATTCAGGACTAATAAAAGGATGTGAAGATGGAAAAGAACAATCATGAGAAGTTGCCAAATGACAATGGTAATCCTGCAAATAACCAGGTGGTTTGTGTGTTCTCAATGATCTTCTACATGGAGGTGAAGGATCTGGTATAGTGGAGACTGGAATAGGATCGAGAGAGGAAGGAATAGGAGCAGTAAATGAGTGATTATGGCTGGAAGTATCAGGAATTGGACTAGGAAGGACAACAGATGATGAAGGATTCGGAAATGAGAAATTATCAATATTATGTGAAACAGATTTGAAAGGAAAAATCTGCTCATGAAATGTAACATCTCTAGAAACAAAAATGGAATGATCATCGATGTCATACAATTTATAACCCTTAGAAGTAAGAGGATATCCAAGGAAAATGCATCGATGAGCTCGAGGGGCAAATTTAGATCTGTTATGTGTAAGAGTAGAAGCATAACACAGTGAGCCAAATACTCTTAAATGAGTATATGATGGTGATTTATGGAAGAGCAATTCATAAGGAGTTTTATTGGAAATGATTGGAGAAGGAGTCCTATTGATTAGATACACGGCAGTGAGATGCAATCACTCCAAAAAATCAATGGAACATTGGATTGAAAAAGGAGAGCTCGAGCTACATTTAGAATGTGATGATGCTTCCTTTAAACCACTGAATTTTGTTGGGGAGTAGCACAAGGATAATTGTAAAGCCTTGAGAAAATGTAACAGCCCGCTAAAATTATCAGTTTTGGATTATTTCCCGACAGCAATCACATCTCTCTCGTCTTTACCCTCATCTGGAATCACGCGTATAGATTATCTTTTCCGTAAATCACGTAATTTGTTCTTCACCGACAGCTGTAAAATCATGAACAGTTTTATCCTAAGCGTTGTACCTCGATGGCGTTTTTCCGGATCTTATCCATCGAATTTCAAAGTATTAAATAAGCTTGTTTTTAAAGTAGCACAATTATAATAATTTAATGAGTTCTGAAAATATTATAATTGTGGATATTTATTTAGATTAAATATTTTAATTGTTTTAAGATATTAAGAGGTTTAATTTTACGTTGAAAATTCTTATTTAAATTTAAGTGTTTTATGCACTTTGATTAATTAACGGTACTTTATCATTTTTATATAATGATGAGGAAATATTATTTTATAAATTTTAGTTTATAAAATAATATTCTACCTTAATTCATCGTAGTGTTTTATTTAAAGTGTTTTATTTAAAATAAAACATTTAAGCGTTTTTAATCAGTGTTTTAACTCACTGTTGGTTTATTTGAGGATCCCGAAATGTAGAATTGAAGCGATATACTCTGGCCCTACCTTTTTTCTCTTCACTTTTTCTCTTTTTCTTTTTATTTTCTTTTTTTCTCTCCCTTTCTCTCTCTTTGGCCGACGGATGCGTGAACTCTCCACCATTGCCGTTCGGGTTTGAGCTCCAGCCGGCGCCACCTCCGGCCGCCGGACCCCACCTCCCACTCCGGCCTCTCCTCCCTCCCTCCGGCGAGTCCAACCACGCCGGTGGTGTACTAAACCGGCCTCTCCTTCTCTCTCTCTTACCGTTCTCTTCCTTCTTGTCTCATTACCGTCGCCGCCCCTTTGACCGCCCGTTTCTCCGCCGTCCGGTGGAGGTGTCGTACACCACCGCCGCCATTCTCTTCCTCTCTCACCAAAGTTCATCCCCTCCAATTTTCAGAGCCATCGGACCAGCCGTTAGTCTCCGAGAGCCGCCGGAAGTTGCTGCCCCTGCCCTGTTTTCTCCCCTGTTGCCGATTTCTTTCTCCGCCCAGAACCGCCGCTCGCCGGCGGCGTGGACTACACCACCCACCCAGATTTCTTCCCCTCTCACCGGTGAACATCCCCTCCAAGTTTCACCTCCATCCGAGCCACCGTTAGCCGCCACTCTCGCCTCCAAACAAATGGGTTTTTAAGGTTTTCACCATTTTGGACCACCATACACGGCCAAATCAGCCACCAAGCACCACCATTGGATTCACCACATCAAGGGCTTCCTCCCCATGTCTTTCTTTTTCCCAAACTCTCACTTTTTTCATATGGGTTTCTCAAAACACCCGTTCGGTTGCACCACCGTGCGCCGCCGTACACGGCCACCCGTGGTGTTTCACCACCACCATCTTGTTCCTCTCATCCTCATGAACCTCTCCAAGAAATTTCATGGCCAACGGAGCTTCGTAGAGCTCACACTCTCCCTCACTCTCCAAGGCCAAAAATGGTTTCAAACGGCCGATCCGCCGCGTTAGCCACCGTCCGACCACCACCTCGCCACCACAGCTCCACCACATGTTCCTTTACCTTTCCCTAGCTTTCCATGAAGTTCTATGGCTTTTCGCTACCTCGCGTCTCCTCCGCTCACCGTTCGGAGTTACTGTTCACGGCGTGACGCCGCCGTGCTCCGCCACCTTTGACCACCACGAGGCGACCGTGAGTCTTCCAAGACCACGCCTAGCCTTTCTCAAGCCCAAACTACCACTTTATGTGGTGGACAGACACCGTACCGCCACGTACGCTCCTCCGACGCATGTTCGTGACGAGCAGCGAGCGACGCACGGGTTATCCCGTCGATGGCTGATAATTTTAGCGGGCTGTTACACCAATAGCCCAATAACACTTACATGCCTGTTAACAAAAGGAAAATAAAAGCAAATGATTCATTTCATACCCATTTATCCCGTACGAAGAAGTAGACTTAAGAGAAAAAAGAAATGCTCATGAAGAAGTCAATATTCTCTTAATTGTGGATTGTGGATTGTAGAGATTCTTTTTTAGTTGGATATGTGCTTTTTCTTAAAGTAAGCAAACTTGTGCACTGTTTGAGATAGATCACCTATGGCATCGAACTTATCATCATGTGTAGTTGATGCGGAGCAAATGGCATCACCAACTTGTTGGTGTGGCTTGAAAGCCCCATTAAAGACCTCCAAAACTAACAAAAATCCTGGAAGAAAATTTTACGCATGCCCAAAGTACAACACGGTAAAACATAAACTTTTTTGTTATATTTTGGTATTGCTTTTTAACGTGTTATATTTTACATTTGTCAGATTGACCTTTTGTACTGCTGGGAGAAGCATAATGCCAATTCTTCATATAGACAGATATACTTCAACTAGTAGATGAGAAAATTCCTACAAGAGAGAATGCAGTTCAAAAAGTGGAGGACGGTGTATTGTTGCCCAAGTATGAAGTTTAGAAAAAGAAAGATAAACTAGTTAATCGGGAGAATGTTTTTTATAAGCAAGAGGAGAAACTTATGAAGCAAGTTGTACAGAATAGATGTGCACGCATATTATTGTATATGTACTGGGTGTTATCAATTGTAATAATTTGCGGTTGGCTTGGACCATAAATATATTTTGAAGAAGTTAGTTGTAAACGGATAGTTCGGATTAAAATATATTAATGTATTTTTCTTTTTGTTGTGAAGGGAGATCTCAAGTGTTACTGGATTGTAAAATTTTGGTATGTAAATTGGATGGTTCTTGGATGTTGAACATGGCCAGATATTCACTTGGATTTTGTTTCAACTAATGTATCCATTTCTCCCAGTGCATGTTTAAAGATTAAAACAATGTGACTACCAATGAAATACAAGATGGATCTAATAGAAATATAATATTGAAAAAACAATTGGCCATATGGTTCAAAGACTAAAGCAGTTCAATTTGCAAAACCTGGTAACAATATGGTTCCAAAACTAACAAAAGTTTTCTGCTTTCCAAATATTACACAATTAACAAGATGGTACCAATAGCTTTCTTCATCTAGCTTTCTTCATCTGCATGGATTACACCTATTTCCCTTGGTTAAGTTGTGGCATGTCCTGATGGTCTTTGCTCAATGAATCCAAATGTTCCGATATGTTGTCAAGTGTTGGCCCAAAATCCCTACATAAATAACAACAAACTTGTTTAGCTTTTTTATTTAAAAACCGATAAAATACAAATAACTACAACGTTACTATACCTCACTGAAGGACAATTGTTTTTAGCATGTTCCTCATTCTTGCAAATGCTACAATGTCTTTTCTTTGTTATTTGTGTTTCCTTTAGGTTCTTCGATCTTAAAGATTTTGGATGCCCTTTCGTGGGCACCCGTGGAGGATCTTGTAGTGTTTGTGAAAAGTTCGATAGAACTTGACTTCATAATATTTGATCATCATTGGTAGATTAGTAGGCACAGAAAGTCCCAACTTGCTTCTACCAGTGGCAAGGGATTGTGTCGCGCACATTATCGGGGACGGGTCGCCTTACTGTGACCTCTACCAGTGTGTGCATTAGCCTTTTGAAAGTTTAGTCCTATCATTATGTGCCTGTGCAGGGTGGTGTCAGGAATGTTGGTGCCCCGTCACTCTATATTTGTCTCTTATTAAGCCTGGACCCTGGGCTGCTTCTCACCTGGGCCTAAGGCTTCTCATTCTTCTTGCAACACACATGTCAAGTCTGGTAGTCAATGTCCCGAGCTTTGGCACAAGCTTGGCCGATCTCGAAGGAGATATAAGCATCTCTCTTATTTAGGCCCAGCCCAACAGGGGATCTTATTTCCTCCCCATATACAATCAGGCTTCCCCAGGCTTGTGTACCAAAAACTATACCGTACGTAATATTATCATTAAGATTTTTTAAAGGATACACACAATTTTCATTTTATTTATGTTTTTAATCACGACATATAATATTTAGCTATTAAGATGATTAGAATATCTAATGGCTGTATGATAATTATGAGACTAGTAATTAAGAAATAAACTAATCGGTGCAAGAGAATTGAGATATAAAAATATATTTACAAGCCTCAATGTGTGTTAAAGTTGATCCCACAATAATAATAAAAAGTCAGTATTCAAACTTTTTTAAAACATTAAACCAGTTCTATCTGTAGGCTTCAATGCACCATGCATGCAAACTGCATGCTTTGCTAAGTTTGGACAAAGAAATCTAAGCCTAGTTTGGTTTGAGAAGTAATTAAGAGATGCAATGTTGGTGTGCATGTCATAATTTTGAACTTTTGTGGAAATGTGTACATATTTCTTAACAGTGGCCTTTGTCAAGAACTCGATGAAATGAAAGGAAAGCTTGAAAACAGAGGAAATGAAGATGAATTATAAATTGTATTGAAAGAATAATGAAAAAAAGTGAAGTACAAAGTCTACTATTACATCATACTTATACTTAAATGTAAACTAACAGAATTAACTAATTACATAGTATTCTCTATTTTAGCCTTAGCCTTTTCTACTTTGGACTTTAATTCCATATTATCTATATGTGATGCAATACTCCAACACCCCCCTCAAGATGAACATGAATGTTGAGAATGTTCATTTTGTGAAGAGTATGGTGAAAAGGCAATGACCCAAGTGGCTTTGTGAGTATATCTACCAACTGTAGCCAAGAGGGAATGTAAAACAATTTTATAAGCTTTTCCTACAGTTGCTCTCCAACTAAATGGCAATCAATTTGTATGTATTTGGTTCTCTCATGTTGTACTGGGTTTGTGGTAATGGACATAGCAGATTTGCTGTATGTATAAAAGAGTGTTGGTAGAGAGTGATCAATCTGCAAGTCTTGTAGTGCATAGATTAACCATTGTATTTCACAGTTATTGTTGCAAGGGCTCTGTACTGAGGATCAACTAATGGTGGCCTACTTTTTAGACTTCCATGAGACCAAAAAATTTTTCAAGAACACTATAAAACATGCTATGTTTTTCCTGGTATCGATTAGGGCTGAAAACTGACCTAGTCGGTATGTTTTTATGAAGAAACCGAAACCGGCCGAAATCATTATTTTTGGTATGGCAACCGGCCGAAACCGACCGTGTAAGGGGGGGAAGACCGACCTGGCGGTTGCCGGTCGGTTCACGGTCGGTTTATCGGGCTAGCGGAGGAGAGGGAAAGCCGTGACTCGTGGGGGTTCGTCACCGGCTAGGAGGCGCTCGGAGGATGAGAGAAAGAGAAAGGAGGTTCGTCGCCGGCTGGGTGGGGTGTTCGTCGGGAGGAGATTGGAGAAAGAGAAACGGAGAAGAGGAAGAAATGGAGGAAACGACGCAGAGAAGAGGAAGAAAGGAGATTCGGAGAAGAGGATGAAACTCGGGGGGAGGGGGGAAGACGAAGGGTTAACTAAGTTAACCCTAACCAAGAAAGACGCCGTTTGGTTGAGATCAAACGGCGCCGTTTGCTTTATTTTTTTTTGCCACACTCATTAAAAAAATATATAAAATATAAAATCAGTCTGTTCTTCGGTTCTCGCTTGGTCCAGACCGGGACCGAACCGGCCGACACTCGGTTTTATATACTTCCAACCGCCAGCCGACCGGTTCTCCACCGGTTTAGGCCGGTTCCTGATTCGGCCGGTCGGTGGCAATCGGTCCGCTGGTGTTTTGTACACCCCTAGTATCGATGCAACCTACCTAGTCACTATCTGAGAAGGCTTTCAACTGAAGTTTTGAGAATGAAGGGAAGAATAAACCTTGTCCAGGTGTGGCCTTTAAGTATCTGAGTACCCTCACTGCTGCTTTGTGGTGATTTACTGCTGGTTTTGCCAGAAATTGGCTCAAAACTTGGACATAATAGGCAAGGTCTAGTCTGGTAATTGTTGAGTATAACAATCTACTAACTAGTCTTCTATATGCTAATGGATCTTCATATTATTTTGAATCATCAATAGTCAGTTTAAGATTTGATTCCATAGGAAATGCTGCAGGTTTGGAACCAATGATGCCAGTATCTTGTAGTATGTCCAGTGCATATTTTCGTTGACAAAGAGAGATCTTAGTTTGAGATCTTGCTACCTCTAGTCTAAGAAAATATTTCAATGGCCCCAAGTCTTCAATTGTAAACTAATCATCTAGGAACTTCTTTAACAGTTCAATATCTTGTAAACTATCACCGGCTAATAATACATCATCGTCATATACTATCAATGCCATAAAGGATGTTGTTAACTTTTTGATGAATAATGAGCAGTCAGAGCTACCTTGGGAGAAACCATAGCTGATGAGAGAGGTAGACAATTTTTCAAATCACTGTCTAGAGGTTAATTAGCAACTGAATTACTAGGAAAGAAATCACTATTGTATGGATTTTCTGATGGAGGGAATAGAAAAGTGTGATTTTGAGGATCAGTTGGTACAGCTATAAAAAGAAGAATGCTTTCATGGAATGTAACATTTCTGGAAATGAAGATTTTCTTAGTGTGGAGATCCATTACTTTGTAGCCTTTTACATCATAAGGATACCCAAGAAATATGCATTTGACATCTCTAGAATCAAATTTTTGTCTGCGATGTTGAAGTGTTGAAGCAAAACAAAGACAACCATATACTTTTAGATGAGCAAGTTTTGGTATTTTATTAAAAAGCATTTCATAAAGAGTTTAATTTTTAAAAAGAGAGGTATGAATCCTATTGATAATATGAGCTGCTATAAGGATACAGTCACTCCAAAAAAATAATAGAATATTTGCTTGAAACATTAAAGCCCTAACTATACTAAGTAAATGTTGATTTTTTTTTTCAACTATGTCATTTTGCTGTAGATTATCTACACAACTTTTTTAGTTAGGTGTATACACAGAATAGAATTTTACACCAAGAAACAAAAATAAAAAAGAGCTATTCCAAGTTTTAAAAGGAAAGTATATTTATATAAGAAAAAATGTTAGGTGTATACACAGAATAATTGTAAGATAGATCTAACATATTACACTAAATCATATAAAATTTATAATTTTTTTTTTTGTATGTAAGATTTGTGAGTAGATAAAACATTTCTAATATATCATGGACAAAGACTTTGAAACTTAGAATTACGTCCAATGTCAGGAAAATGATATGAGCTAGGTTGGACCAGAGATGTTTGAACTTCGTGTCACCAATTAAGAATCATGTGAAAAGACCATTTGCAAGGATTCTCAGTTCCCAAGTACTCTTATAGGAGACGTGGTTAGCTGCCTAAAATAATAGGTATGAAATGAGATAAAATATTTTAAATAATAATAAAAATTTTAAGTTAAGATAAAGATAAAATAATTTATAAAAAAAAACATGTGTTAAGATAGTGAGACGAAAAAAGATAGTTTTTAATTTTTAAAATTTGAAAAATATGTAGGTCAAATTGTTTTATAGAGTGCCTGAATTGTACACTATTTATATCAGTTTAATACTGTTCATGCACTCTTTACGTACTTATCATGTCAATTTTCATTGTTTACGTAATGCATGATCAATGTGCCTCTATTGACAAGCTAATTAGTCTATGCTTCTAACCAGTTTTGCTTTCTCATAAGAACAAAAATATCCTTAGAACTTGTTTAGAAATAGATCTCATTATAAAATTTTCATCTCATTTCATCCTATCATACCTATTTTTCAACATAATTCAAATGTAAAATTTTTAAACTAATCATTATAACTTTCTCGAACTTTTAAACTAAAAATAAAAAATATTTAGATTTTTTAAATCAGCAAACAAAAATAATATTATAAAACTATATTATAACAATATTTTAACTTTATAATATTTCTTATTCAATAGTCAATATTTTTTCTCTCCTTTCTCAAAACCTATAAAATATTCAATTCAAACTATATATCTCATTACTATTTACAAACTTTTTTATTATTATTTATAAAATTCTCATTTTATCTGACTCTATGCTTAGTGCATCTTCAAATTTTGAATATAAATTTTAAATTTTGAATATTATAAACTAAATATTATCATTCATGTATCCTACGTATCGAGTCGAGAATAAAAAAAGCTTTTAAAACGTTTACATTTATTATAATTGTCCGATTATTACCTAACTTGGCTTGTGCATGAGTGCCATGATGTCTATTGTCTAACGTCAATAGATCAGAATAGAGATAGAAAAAGAAAAAATAACAGAAATCATCATCAAGAGAGAATCTTAAAACCGGTCGGTCTATTAAATTCCAAATGATAACTTTCGAATGAGATATTGACAAATAGACTCCTTATTCTAATTCCCGTGTGCTGCAGACTAGATGAAACCCATTTTTCCCTTTTGACATTTTTGCTACCCAACGTACCTTCTGCTTCCACCAACGCAAATCTCAAATCAGAAATAGTAAAAGAATAAAATACATCCAGCAAGAATACTGAGTTGGGAAAAACGAAAAATGGACCAACAAGGGAGCTTGTGGTGGCGTGGATCTGCTGCACTCAGGTGGAAGAATCGAGCTCCAACCCACCACCCACGTTGTCGCCACCATTTTCTCCATCATCGATACTATTTTTTGGGCTCATTTACCAATTGTTCTTATTCAAGAGTTAGTCTCCATTACATGTTATTATGTGGACGTTTATTTTGTATTTTTGAGTTTTGAAGGAGCATTTGTTCATTTTCGTGCTCCAGTACCTGGTTTGCCTATTAGCTTCATCATAATTTGTTCATTTGTGTGTACTTGTCAAGAAGAAACTTGTTCATTTGTGTGTAAATATTAACCCACATTCTTTTTAGCTCATTCATAATTTCTGTAGAATTATTATTGAAATGATTCGTTATGATCTAATTTCATAGACTTGGGAGATGAAAAACATTCAAGATTTTGAAACAATAGGATATGGTAAAGTTAGAAAACAAATTGTCGACGTAGATTTGAGGTGGGTGACTCATTTAATGTCACCGTAGAGATTAGATGCGTCTGATAAGGGGGTGACGGTGAGAACATTGCCCCGATGGTGAACCAAGTGTTTACTCATTGAAGCTCGTGGAAGAATGAAAGGAAATGGAAAGAAGAAGAGATGAAGAAAAGGGAAATGGAAATGGGAAGAAGACAAGGGAAGAGGAAGAGATGAAGCCGAACTCAAGTTTGCCTGTAGTGTGAACGCAATAAAGGAGCTTTGGGATTTGCAAAAGGAAGAGAAAGAAAGGCCTGGTGTCGATTAATTAAATCATCTAGTGTAGTGTTTCCTACTTCTTTTGTGTATGCTTGCTTACGTGGAACACTTCAATTGGATGTTGTTTATTGCTTAACAAGACCGTTGCAAAGCGGCCCTCCATCGTCAAAGGCGTAGAACGATCGAGAATGATGCAAAATAATATGGAAAAATATAATTCCAAGCATAATTGTGTATTAATTTGTGTATTAATATGATGTAATTGATTAAAAAGTAAATTTTATTAAAAATAGTAGTAATTTAAATTTTAAGTATAAATAAATCAATATTAATACACAGATTAGTGCGTAACTATGCTTGTAGTAAAATTTAAATAATATATTGTCTGTCATGATAAGGATAATTTTCTTAATTGCAACCAAATCCAGACTAATATATTATAATATTATATGCATTAATGCATGTCTCTTGTCGTACTCATGTATGTCGTTTTGTTAGTCCTAGGTTTCATCATGAGATCCATCTTCTGCATCTAATTTAAAATTTAGATTAATCATTCATGATCATGACCAATTTTAATGTTAGTTGAAGATGTGATCAACATGACGGCAACAACGTACTGATCCACAAGTACTAAAATATATATATTTTCCACTTTACACATTATATTTATTTTAATTATTTTTGATATTATTCTTTTTAAATAAATTAAAATTTTTTTATTCATCATCTATATATTATATATTTAAAAAAAAAATTAAACATACGATATATAATGTGAGAATGATGAATAGAATATTTAAAATATATATAATGGGAGTTAAGTTCATTTTGTAATATTGAATTCCGGTCACATCTTTTTTTTCTTTTCAAACTACATCCCTTAAACTATAAAAAAATCCACAATTTACTCCCTATATTTCTAACAATTTCATCTCTAAAATTTAACTTTATGTACATCCACATGAAGAGCTACCTAGCTAGCTATAGATTATCACCGATTGGTAGTTTGAAAATTTGAAATTATGATCTATTATATCAAGTATTTGGGTTAGATCAAGTACATTATATATACTTCTCATTAAATAAATAAGATGGGTTACAAATAGATCGTCGTCTTTAAATTACTCGAGTATGATCTATTTATTACAAGATAATGTTAGAGTGACTGCATTACACCAATAGTCTTTTAGTTGCATTAAACTGGTCGTAAAAGTCAATTTTTTTTTATAGTAATTTTAAATTAAAAAATTATTTTTATTTTAAAATAGATCTAACGTATTATATAAAATTATATATTTTCAAACTATAAAAGATATATAATTCTTTATAATCGAAACATAGTCATTGGACCACAGTACCAGATCATGTCGATTACATTGAAGATCATTGACCGCTACTATTTAATAGTTCTTTATAATTTATGCTATTACGTGTTTGCCCCTAAATGCATATCTAGAGGATATATTTTTTCATTCATTCTTTCTTTCTTTTTTCAAGATGATTCTTTTTTATTAATAGCTATTACATTTTTTATATTTATATCCTGTACATGTACAGTTAAATAATAAATTTAAGAAAATAATTTATACATACAATCTAATTAAGATGTGCAAATCCCGTAAAAAATGTCGGTAATTAATCTGAGATTCACACTCAAAAACTCTTTTTAATGGTGGATCTTATTATTTTTAAAGAAAATAATGTAGGCTTATATGCTCTAGAACTCTCTATCCTGTATTATCCATACTTTTCTTTGCACCTGAATTTCAAATTTTGATTTGGCGGGGGGGGGGGGGGGGGGGGGGGGGGGGGGGGGGGGGGGGGGGGGGGGGGGGGGGGTGGAAAGGGGAAAGAGGTGGGGTTTTAAAATCAAAAGTAAAAATCAATACTTCCTGGATGTATCCATTTATACTAGCTAGCTTGTTTGCCCAATATGATTGCAGTATATATAAAATCACCAATATTTTAACAGCTTGTATGCATGCATGCTTGTTAATTGACATCTTTAACGGACATTATATTAACATATTGTTGAAGTCGTCCGTTGTGGAAGGGATTGGTAGTCAGTTTATAAATATTCGAGAAAATTTCACCTCTTGAACTAACTTTTAACGTTACGAGAGATCCAAACCCACCCAACACATGCACTGTCATAACTGAAAGTAACATCCGATATTCCAACATAAAAACAAATACAAAAGATATGAAAAAAAATAAGCTTAACCATCCATTTTTCATATCTTCTGCATTTTGTGTTGATGCTAGAATCTTGGATATTACTTTCGATAATTACTCCTCCATCTAATCTTCTTTATTATATTTGATATTGCAAATGAGACATGAAAACGAAGGAGCAAACCCTAGCTATATATGATCACTAATATCATGAAGACTTGATGAAGTTAGTGATCATTATCTAGGAATATTACTAGGATATCGATCTATACAAATTAAAATTAACCCATATCCAAGAAATTAATATTATTTTTCTAATAATTTGTTTTTGTTTTCATTTGTTGACGTGAAACAGAAGGAGCTAGCTAGAGATTCTCTTTACAAAGAGATCTGTTTTATATAGGAAATTGACTTCATTCATTTATCAAAGAAAAGTTACATCCATGACTAGATACATACATGAAAATTTTCAAATCACAAGCCAACTATTACATTTGAAGCTTTATCAACAAACAAATTCTTTTGTGATTTGTATGGTCTTAACTATGCTATTGTAGCTCTCTACAGACAAATCGTCTAAGAGATAACACTCAACCTAAAACAGAATTAGAGACTCATACCCCTCCCTCCATAGGAGGAGAAGACTTAACCTTTACTAACAAAATGTCCATAAGAGAATTCCGTTTAGTTACGTAGATGAGATAAGATTTTTTTGAAAAGTTGAATAAAATATTGTTATAATATAATTTTTTAATGTTAGTTTTGTTTTAGTATTTGAAAAAGTTAAATTGTTTATTATATTTTATGTAAAAATTTATTAACGTTGTAACGATGAAATGAGATAAGATGCTTTGGATAACCAAACAGAGACTTCTTTGTGGGGGCGATAGTTTAGGTGAGAATCGGACAACATTATTAAGTACATATCTTGAACGTTTTATTGAATTAATTACTATATATAGAGAGACGTATGAGTTTATTCATAGATATATGATCATATAGTTGACCCTTTCTGGCAGTGACATCAAGATAATTAACGCGAGAAAGACTAGTTTATTTTATTTATTAATTTTTTTCTATAGACACGCGGCACGACAAATTAAACGTGTTTATTAAGATACCTACTTTTTCTCTTGAGAAATATTTCTGAGGAAGCTAAGAAACTAGAAGCTGCATAGGTTAATTTGCTTACAAATAGAGGCATTCAGTCACTGCAAAAAAAATGAATAATATCACAGATACTTCACAGTAGTACTCTCGTGTTTTACATATATACTTGGGCAACTGATCTACACGTACCACTACTTCTACCAAAAGTTTGAAGTAAGAATCCTTTAATTTTGGTCTTAGCTAGCTAGCTTCTGATGATCTGTGTATATATATATTTTGGGTAAAATATTTTAGGCAAGTTAATTTCTTCATTTTCCTTAAGTTTGAAGTCCATGTCTTTGATAGATGGTTCTCTTTTTTTCTTTTATGAACTTCGACGGGTGGATTTTTTCTTGGAAATAATTATTTGACGCTCAGTCCCATGGCAAGTTTTATATTTGTGAAAAGAGTAGTACTGCCAGTTAAACGCCTTTGCATCACACACTATCTACTGGTTCCTTGAAGCTAGCTATCCATTTTGAGTCTGAAAAATGGAGCTTTTTACTTAAAATACATTACCATTTTTTTAGACGTTTCAGTAATTTATGTTTACGTTACAAAATTTTCTGATCAACTTGCAGAAGAATCATCAAATATGGCTAGTCTTTCTTTGGAGGAAACAGTACTTGAAGAAGTGAAGAGGTTTGATTAATTATGCTACTTCCTTAAATCCCATATCGGGATTAATTCAACCTTTTTCAAGAGAGAGAGAGAGAGAGGCAGTGCCATTGTTTTTGCATTGGATGATTAAATCTGGCTTATATATATATTTCTTGGCTGCATGCAGTGAGACGGAAAATCACTTGGAATGCTTTGACCCAGTTCAAGCCATTATAGAAGGGTTTAAATACTTCAAGCAGAATGAATTCGAGTATGCATGACATGACCATGGATGCCAATATATACTAGTCATTAATTTATAAAGTGCTTTTATTTCTTTCTTCTAAAACCAAACTTGGCTTACATTTTCCTGTACAAAATTAGAAAAGCAGTTTCCATGGAGCTAGATCATGCTTCATGCATGCATACGCGCCATTACAAAAGACCCGATTATTTGTGATGAGTTATTTACGATCAGAATATACTCATTTTAATTAAAAATAATCGTTTTCATAACAAATAACTTGACATGAGAAGTGTTTTACTTGTCATGCTGGCTATCTGTCATATTTCTTGTATATATATGAATTCTGTTGGTCCACTAACTCCAACTTGGAAACCTACCATTCCAAGTATATATTTTCATCTTTATGGTTCTCTTTGGCTGGATTTTAATTTGCAGCCCGAACAGCCCGAACAGCCAGGAACCCAAGGTACTATATATATAACTTCTTCGATCCATTAACTAGGTTACTTAATTCCTACTATATATTCTCATAATTAAAACAAGCATATATATATATATATGAATTACAATATTTACGATTTAAGCAGCAAACTCATGAAGGATCTATCTGAATTAATTTTCTGGTGTAGTTTCTGGTATTCGCATGTTCAGACTCCCGAGTGTCCCCTTCTATTATCTTGAACTTCAAGCCTGGGGAAGCCTTCATGGTCCGCAACATTGCTAACTTGGTTCCTGTGTTTGATCAGGTTTCTCATTAATTTATATCCCTAGCTAATTCCCTATCAATATCTCCAATCATATCTCTCTCTCTCTCGTTTATATCCTTTGTTTTTGCACAGCTAAAACACTCTGGAACTGGGGCTGCCATTGAATATGCGATATCGGTTCTTAAGGTGAAATATCGTCCATTTATTTGAGTTTTCTCCTGTGTTTCTGCAGATTTTCCCTTTTTCTTTTCACCTTTTTTTTTTTTCTAGGAATATTTTAGTGTCTTACAAGAAAATAAATTCCAATATAGATACCAAATATCCTTGTGATTGGGCATAGTAGATGCGGTGGGATTGAAAGGCTTATGTCCTATCCCGAGGATAATTCTGCTCCTTTGTAAGGCTTTCGATTCCCCCCATGATTATTAATTTTTTGTTCAAATTTGAAGTACTTTCTCAAGAAAATCAATCTAATGAAAGTGGATAAAATTATAACCAACTGACTGAATTCATTCATCCGATCGATTAATATGTGCAGTGATTTCATCGACGAGTGGATCAAAATTGCTTTACCTGCCAAGCAGAAGGTCAAGGCAAATTGGAGCAATTGTTCATTTTACGAACAATGTAAACAGTGTGAAAAGGTTGGCTTATCTTCATCTTGCTTAATTATTTATATCTAATCATGATTACTCAAAAAGTCAACCAGTTTTATCAACAACGTCAGCATAAAAGAAATGTTGATTACAATTAAATAATGCTAGATATAATTTTAGAGTGTATAAGTTTGCACGTTTATTTTGAATAAAAAAAAATTAGATCCACTAATAAAAAATAATTTTTTATATGAGTTCGAGATTATATCTACTTTTTTCAAAGAAAATACGCGAGACTGGTATGGTACTCTAAGACTGCAAATATCTTTTTCTATTTCAATTATACAGCTAAAAAACTCATGATCTTTCCTAATCCATGCATGTTTCAATTATATATGTGTATAAATGCAGGAGGCAGTGAAGTTGTCCCTGACGAACTTAATGACATATCCATATGTCCGAGAGGCGATTGCAAACAATGCACTCAAGTTGATGGAAGGATACTATGATTTTGTTGATGGAAAATTAGAGGTTGTGCTGTTCGAGGGTACTGATCACTTTTCACCTCCCATCCCAGCTATCTGAGTGATCTCCAAGTTTTTAGTCATGTTGTCTCTTATTGGCAATATTATCCACAAAATAATTAAGCAGAGGCAGGACCCTGGCCTTTGCAAACTGCGCGCATGCATTTTGTTTTTTGTAAGCTTTAAGCTGATGATCATGATGATCTGGTTGTTTCAGACATGCTTTGTAAATTCCCATATTCTCCCATCATCCCCATATGAGTACCGATCTAAAGTTATAGTCTCAAGCTTTCTTAATTTAATGTATTCAGCACTGCTTCGTTTTGTCCTTTTATCCTAAGGCAGACTAGTTCTCTTCAACATTGTCCCTAATAACACTTCAATATATATATATATATATATATATATATATATATATATATATATATAAATATTTCTCTGCTAGAAGTTACATATATAGAAAAAGGCCTACAAAGATCATTACAAATCTTATGGCCGGCTTAGTTAATCTAAGAGTAATGATACATGTACAATCATTTTTACAACCATATATGTTTTAAATTGAGATTACATTTTAATAAAACAATATTAGTACTTTTATATGCTATTTTACGAAAGAGTTGGGTAAAGGATCGTGTAAAAAAAATTAGAAAAAAAAAAGGTCGTATAAGTATCATTTTCCTTAATTTATTTAGAGGTTATTTGGATAGTGAGATGAGATAAGATAGTTTTAGATAAAAGTTAAAAATTGAATAAAATATTGTCAGTATATTATTTTCTAATATTATTATTATTTTGAAATTTGAAAAAATTGAATTATTTATTATATTTTTGTGTGGAAATTTGAAATAGTTATAATGATGAAATGAGATAAGAGTGTTTCTCAATCTAAACGACCTCCTTAAAGTAGTACTTAATGTACTATGAGAACCACATGTTTACGAGAATTGATCATGTCACAAAATATTATTATACGTAATAACTTTTAGGACTAACTTTTTAGAATGTTAGCTAAATATATTTGATCCTATATACTCCGAGTTTAGTTAATAAAGAAGCTTTATGCATATGGGTTAGAGTTATTCTATTCTCAAACCAATATATCATATGTTTTATAGAGTATATTATCAACATCACTTAAATTGTACGATTTAATTTGTAAGGTTTAGATAATTTATTTTTCAAATCAAATTATATCGTGTAAACACTTTACTAAGTGTGTTCTACTGGCCATGGTATTGGGTATAATCAGGACTATTCATTCAATCAAGGTGTAAGACATTTTCATCATTTTTTTTAACTAAATTATATATTCAAAGATTCTTTATTGTTTCTTGTTTGATATATAAATCAAATTATTGAACTAACCCAAGTTATAATATTATTTATATTTTATCTAAATAGATTCAATATATATATAATTTTGATTATCAGTTTTCTATTTTTATTTTTTAAACTTTAAGTGGATACCTGCATCATGACTAATACTATTTATAAGACGATATTGAAGAATTCATTGCAATAACATTAATCTTTTTCTTTATTAATTTAAAATATAAAGATATGATATCTTGTAAACTCGTTTATCTTCTAATTGCAACAAACATGACTTGGGTGCGCTTATTATCTTTTAATATTCTAAATAATAAAAAAAAAGAATATCACGATGAGATGAAGCTGCAAGAAACATAAAATATATAAAACAACATATGAATAATATACCCAAGCATGAGGTTGTGTCGTATAGGGGCCAAAGAAGAGCCCATAAAACGTGAAATAGGCCTTACTCCATGTATCCTTTTACTTGAAAACAAAAAATGGTCCAATGAGACAAAAGTGGACAGTAATGAATATATTTAGATAAGACCTAGGCTCCTTAATTATGTGGCAACATGGTCACGATGGTAATCTTGGGAATAGTGTTTATTCAAGTTTCTTGTCTAAATTCATTTATTGCTACCAATATAAATATTTTGGATAGTATAAATGACTTATTTTATGTATTTATCTTTTTCTCACATAACTATAAAGATTGGAATCTTTCTCCATAATTTTGTGCTCTCATGTCAAAACTAGTTCAATCTATTTAATTAATTAATAGATTAATCTCGATAATTTTTTGTTAAGTTTGCGTCGAGTTGAGAATAAAATGATTAGCTTTAAATGTTGTGTTCGAAATACAAATTATGTCAAATCAAGTTCGAAGTGTATATAGGTCAATTTAAACTAGATTTATTTAAATAGTGAAATGTTTGGTTTTCTTTTTTCCTTTTTTAAATAGAGAATGCATTTTGAAATTTGAGTAGGGATTTGGCTATCAGCCAATATAAGGGATGAAATACAATGAGCAACACAATCAATATATGTAAATTCAATGTCTTCAAGTATAGCTTCTCTAGCTACCTGATGAGCAACTCCATTGAGCTCCCTCTTAATATGCTAGGTTTTCCAAACAGAATCTAAATGTCAAAAATCTATTAGTAGACATCTAAGCTTCCCAATGTTGTTATCCAGTGATGAAACAACATGAATAACCTGACTGGAATCACATTCAAACAATAAAGAGCTTAAGCCAAGTTCCTTACAAAGAAAGTAGCAGCAAGCAACCCTCAAGCTTCAGCAAGTGAAGGGTCAACATAGTAGGACATTGGCTTCATCAAACTTGTAAGAACAACACCAGTAGAATATCTAAGAATTAGCCCAATACCAATATTGTTAGAATTGCCTTGATAGCCATATCCCAGTTAACTTTGATCCAATTAAGAGGTGGGACTGTCTAGTGTAAAGTTGTAGGTTGTGCAATTGGTCTAGATGCATTTGAGTGATGCATAGCATCTATGAAATCCTCTTGTGCCTGAACTGCTTGTTGATAGACTGAGGATGGGGATAGAAAGTTGCCCTCATGAATGAGAGTTCCTTCTAAACCAAAGCAACCTAGCCAAGATAGCAAAAAATACCAAGTCTTCTTGCACCAATCTTTCACACAGCTTATGTGAAAGATTGGTCCAAGAAGACTTGGTATTTCTAGGGTTTCTTCCTCAAGCAAGCATATTGGACATAAGGAATTGGTAACAACATGTCTTTTAAACAAATCCAACTTAATGGGTAATGAATCAGTACATGCTTGCCAAAGAAAAACCTTCACTGCATTAGTGGTGGGTAGTGACCAAAGTTTCTTCCAAAGTCCCTCCTACTAATCTTGCTTTGAAGACTTTCCAGTTGACCAAGCTAAAATTTGTCTTTGTAGGTGATAGGCACTCTTAACTGATAAATGACCAGTAGCAATACCTCTCCAAATTAGCTTATCTGGACAAAACATCAAGGTAATAGGAGGTTTTACAATAGCCTTAATGTTTGCCTCATTAAATATCATATGAAATAATTCTAAACTCTAGGGGTGTAAAAAAAAACTAGAAAACGAGTTGAACTGAACCAGTCTTGATTGTAAGCGGTCTGGTATGATATTGGTTCTTAAAAATTGAAACGTCCTAAACTAGTACGGTACCGGTTTTCATATTTTGAAAACTATTTTAAACCGAACCGGACCGGTATATATATTTATAATTTTTTATATTATATATAATTTTTTGTATTATATTATATATTATATGCTAAACTGTTAATTAATATAACATGCCATATAACATAAAATTAATCTTATAATTTGTAATATAACATATAAATTTTAATCTTATAATATAAAATTAATATAACATAAAATTTTAATTTTAAACATAAACATTAATATTAAGTTATTAATATAAACTTAATTTTGATATATATATAATTTATTTAAACTATAATATAATAGACTAATAGTTTAGTATATGTAAATATCATATTATTATTAACATTGATAATTCGTAAAAACTGGAAAAACCAGATTGAACCGGGCCGAAACCAGAAATTTCGGTTTTAGTAGTGAATCGATTCCTAAATTTTTAAAATCGGTGTATATCAGTACGATTCAAAAAAATGTACAAAATCAAACTGAATTGGACAGGCTACACCCCTACTAAACTCCACCACCCTTGTGTTTGTTAATAAGGTCATCAACCATAGCATCTGCATCTAACACAAACATAGGAGATTGAACTTTACAAGAGTTGTCTCTAGGCAACCACTTATCTTTCCAATTACTGATGTGAGTCCCATTACCAACTTTCCATAAGCGGTCTTCCATCAGCAGGAAGATAGATTGGTAGATACTCCTTTATATGTAAGCAGGCCTAGAGCCCAATTTAGCTTGCAAGAATTGTGTGTTAGGAAAATACTATGCCTTAAATATTCTATTTAGGAGTGAAGCAGGGAATACAAGAAACCCCTATGCTTGCTTGGTCACAAGAGCAAGGTTAAAACAATGTAGATCCCTAAATCCAAGACCTCCATATACTTTCCCACAACTTAACAAATTCCAGTTTTTCAATGAATTTTGGTTTGGTTATCCTGATGACCCTACCAAAAATTAATAAAAAGAGAGTTAAGTTTTTTTGCATAATGATATAGGTAACAAGAACACACTCATACTATAGGTTGGAATAGCTTGAAGGACAACTTTGATAAGAATTTCTTTTTCAGCCTATGAAAGAAATTTATTCTTCCAATTGCTAAGTTTCTTGTCAGCCCTATCCACATTCCCTTTAAGAGCAACCAATCTAGATTGACCAATAAGGGAGGGAAGGCCTAAGTATTTATCCAAGTTGGTAGTAGCTTCCAAACCTGCCACCTCCATAAGATACTTTTTAGTTGCTGGGTTTGTATTTTTCCTTAAAAATAAAGAGGTCTTATCTCTATTGAGTTGCTCGCCAGATGCCTTCTCATACACACCAAGGATCTGATTAAAGGATGCTCATTCCTGCATTACAACTCTACAAAATAAAATATTATCATCTGCAAAAAAATATAGATGATTCATACTGATATGATCTTTGGCTATTGGCACACCAGAAATAAGATCTTAGTATTTTGCAGCATGTAATTGAGAACTCAATACTTCAATACAAAGAATGAAGAGATAGGTTGACAAAGGGCAACCATGTCTCAACCCTCTATATGTTTTAAACTTCTCATGAGGGACCCCATTCACCAAAGTAGAAAAAAAAAAAAGAGGTGGTGATGCATCTTAGGATCAAATTTGTCCATTTGGAATCAAAACCCAATTTAATTATCATGGCTCGAATAAAGCCTCATTCCACCTTATCATAGGCTTTGCCCAATTTCAAAGCCATATACCTTTTGTTTCGATGAAGTTGAGTATGTATGGTATGAAGGGTTTCATAGGTAGCCAAGATATTTTCTGTAATCAATTGACCAGGGACAAAGGCATACTAATTTGGTGAGATAAGTGAGGGTAAATTCAGTTTTAATTTGTTAGTAAGCATCTTTATTATGATCTTATATAGAACATTACAAAGACTAATTGATCGATATTCAGTAACCTACTTTGGATTGCTAGTTTTTTGGATCAGTACCAAATAAGTGAAATTAATCTCCCCGAAAACAACATTTGAATTTAGGAAAGAAAGCACTACATTACAAATATATTTTCCAACCACAGACCAGTGATCTTGATAGAAGCATGCACCATAGCCATTTAGGCTAGGTGCTTTATAAGGTCCCATTTGGAATATAGCAGTGGCCACTTCTTCCTCAATGAAAGGTTGAATCCAAACAACATTCATATCTAAAGAGACTTTTGGGGACAAAGCATGTAAGCATGCATCAAACCGTGAAGGGTTAGTGGAAGAGAACAAAATTTGATAGAACTGTGTAAATGCTTTGCATATCCTAGTAGTGTCAGTGTAGGAAACCCCAGAAGCATCAACAACTTGCAAAATCTTATTCCTTCTTCTTCTTTGACTAGCACACATGTGATAGAATTTGGTGTTTCTATCACCTTGTTGAAGCCAATGTATTTTAGCTCTCTGCTTCCACTTCAAACGTAGCCTCTTATGCAACTAATGTCCCATTTAAGTTGTTTTGCTTCCTCAACAGTTGAAGTTGTCAAATCGGTTGAATGGCATCTAGTCTATAAGTTTGTATTGTAACAAGTGATTAGAAACTTGAGTTTTTTGCCTACTCCACCTTTTCAATGACTTCATACAACAACAAAGTTTTTTGCAATAAAGGAGAAGTCACCATGAGTGGAATCTGCTTGGTGCTAGACATCTTGAACAACTGGTGTAAAATCCTCATAATTAGACCAACTAGTTTTATATCTACTTAACCTATGAGGAGGAGGAGAGGACAAGTGCCTTTGCCCCACAGTGAGTAAAAGTGGACAATGGTCAAAGGTTACTAAAGGAAGTAGCAAGACTTCCCCATCACTAGATTCACTACACCAGGAGGTAGATGTCACTGCTCTATCAAGCCTCTCCTTAGTGAAAGTACAATTTGTCCTATTATTAGACCAGGTAAATCGACCCTTTTGAAAGCCCAGATCATTGAGTTGACAATCATGTAAAACATCAAGGAACATGGAAATCTATTGGTCACTCCTTCGAGCACCACCATACTTCTCACTATGAAATAAAACTTCATTGAAATCACCAATGCAAAGCCACATATGAGGATGTAAATTATTTAGATGCCTCAATATGTTATAACCTTCAAGTCTTTTATTAGTTTTAGGATGTCTATAGAAACAAGTTAACTTCCATGGGAGAATAGAACCAGGAGAGGTAATCCAAGAATTGATATGCCATTGTGAAAATCTGTGTATCTCTAGTGGAATTTCATCTTTCCATAGTAAAGCAAGACCTTCCCATGACCAACACCATCAACAATAAGAAGACCTTGAAAGTCTAACAAGTGCTTCAATCTATCCAATTTAGTTTTATGTATCTTAGTTTCTATTAAGAATAAGATATTAGGCTTTTTATTCTTAACCAAAAGGTTAAGGTCATCAACTGTTCGAAGGTTGCCAAGCCACTAGAAGTTCCAACTTAAAAGCCTCATTTCCCTCGACAGGGCTCACTTCCAACTATAGCCGATATATTCAAATTCAAGTTAAAAGATTTTTGTTTTCTAGTCAATTGCAGAGTGTTAGGATCAAATGGGACACATGCTCTTAAGAGATTTCTCTTACAAGTAGCAATAGATGAGATAGAATAGGATAAGACCTCAAGATAAATAATACTTCTAAGTTTGTGTTTCCACTTGTGAAGGGACATGGGTGAAGCATCTGCATCATCATAAGTTATGGCAGGTAAAGGACTATTCTCTTTCCCAACAGTATCCAAGGAGTCAACATGTGGTTGTGAATGTATAGGGATGTTGGTCAAAGATGAAAGAGATGAATCATCAAGGACAGAGATATCGTTAACGGTAGAATTCAATAGATGATGTGAAGCAAAAGCAGTTTGAGCATGAGACATTTTCAGTTAGGACATTTACCTTGTATGGTAGACAGCCAATCATAGTGATATGAGGAGGAGTGGGTCGTGGCTTCATGCCACATGGTAGTGTCCTTGACAGGAGCCAATGAAGTTTGAGGAAGGATAGAGCTGCTGTCAACATCCCTATAACTATCATGACAGTTATCTGGAAGGTAGGAGTGCAATAACTGACCATCGAAAGGAATAGGGAAAGACTGTTCTAATCAACCACCAATGAGTTTATCAACTCCAGAATGTGGAAAAGAAGCAAAAGCTTGCAACTAGGAATCATATTACAAAATGGAAGTAGAACCAGAAGATGAGGAGGCAGCTTTATGCATACAACCAAAAGCACCATGCATAGTAACTCCACGGGAGAAATAGAACCTTGGTAAACCCTCATATTGGAAAGGCACAAATACATGTTGGCCTTTTAGAAACAACACTGTCCCTTGTATTACTGATTTCAACAGATGAATCTCAACCAAAACTTATAGAAATTTACCCTATCAATTTCCATTGGCATCCACATCAACATTGGGAAATCTTACAAATCATAGCACCAATCCGAGAACTAGTAGTGGAGTTCATAGATCCAAAAGGAAGATTGTGTAATTGTATCCATAAATGAATGCGATGAAATGAAATAGCACAAGGAGGAGTAAAGCCATCAAAGAATTGCAGACAGAGAAGATCCTGATTGAATAACCAGGATTGACCCTCTTACACACGATGAAGATCGTAATCATGAGAGAATTCAAAGATGAACAGATTGTCACCCACTTCAATAATTTTAATTTCCAGCACAAACTTCCAAACTTTGTGCATGGTAGGTTTGAAAGCCTTCGATTAATCCTCCTTTCTGCTACAACCTTTCATACCAAACAAAATTAGCCCTTAGACAAAGTATTTGAACATCATCATCAACAATCACAACACCACCTTTCTCAGTCTCAATGAGACAAAAGTTTATGCTACAACTTTGTTATGTCTTCAGCCATTAATCAGAATACCGCAATATAACAAACACAAAAGATAAAAAGACAAAGGGAGAGGAAAGAATATTCAAGAACAAACTTGCCTACTGCAAGAAGAATGCCTTCCACTCCAAAGTGAATGAAAGAGAATTCTTTATCTAAGAACTGTTGGGGAACCATGAGAAGAAATCCAAGTATATGAAATGTTCGGTCTATACACAAATCTTAAACAAAAATAAAATTACATATTTTATGATTAAATGTGATCTATCAAATTATAAAAATAAATTTATTATAAAATAAATCTAATATATCACATTAAGTCAATTTAACATATAAATTTATTTTGTCTAAAATGTATAAATAAACCCAACACATCTCGTTTGAATGGATCAAATTTCCTAGACCCTAAAATTCTGTAATGAGTTGTGTTTGGTAGGAGCATATTTGTGGTCCGGTGGATAAAGTAAAAAAATGGCCAGCCCCTGCAGTGCAATCTGTGCACCTATTTGTTGTCTTCGCGAACTGCCAGTGATTCAATAATTATTTTGCACTTTGAGATGAGCAAAGCGCCCCCTGAGCCTCAGCTACTCTTTTTTCTTTACTGAATCTCTTTCGGTCGGCAACTCTATCATCAGTTTTTGCTCTTTGCTGTTTATTTTTGTTCGGTTCGAAACTTTAGCACTAATTCCTCTCACTTGGGTGGTGGTTTCTTTTTGTTGATTCAGTCAGAGAAGGTCGTTAATAGGCTATGGCGACTCAATCGGGCGCTCCCCCAAATTCAACGGTCGGGAATACGCAGAACCCAGGTATTCTTTTGCCATTCGTTTCTCTAGTTTTGCATATTTTGCTGTTGATTTGGTTTGGTTTGTTCTCTTTTTCTTTTCCTTGTTGTTTGATTTATTTTTGGTTGTTGACGCTGTAGTATTTCGGAATAGTTATTGGAGGCGCTCTCTTGTTTTATTTCTGAATTTTAGTTTTGCAACCTCTACAGAAAGGGAAGCGTCAGAAATTGTTGTTACTTGGAGAATGAAATGCTGTATATGGGAATTTTTTTTGTTGTGTTTATGCTTATGAGTTTGTCGGCGTTTGTATCACGAGTTGACTGCAATCCTAGCTTGTCAATCCCTACCCTGTTCCCAGGCTGAAAGGAAGCCTTTCAAATCGTATTTATGAAAGTCCTTATCGTGCTAAAAGCATTATATATTGATATTCTCCATAAATTTTATGAACAAGAAAATATACTTCTTGAGTGCTTGTAATTACTTATACTTTCACTGTTCAGGCATACGTTTAAAATTTCATAAATGTAGAAAATCTATGCGTTCTACCTCCGGTTTTTTTTGTAAATTCAGCTGCAGAACTTGCACAACAAACGAATCAGGTTCAGCAAGAGTCCATGGCAGAGGCTCCCAAACAAAGTTCTACACCGTCAGTGTTTGTGAACTCCGAGCCAATGCGAGAGGAACAAGTGCAAAATGCAGTCAAATTTCTTTCTCACCCAAAAGTTAGGGGCTCTCCTGTCATCTATAGAAGATCTTTTCTTGAGAACAAGGGCCTCACAAAGGAGGAGATAGATGAAGCCTTTAGGCGTGTACCGGTAAGTTTAGTATCTGATCTTTTTATTTTTTGTTTGTTTTTGACGTATATACTGCTTTTGAATTGTATTCTAGATCATTCATTTATATGGTACTTACCCATGTCTGTCCCTTATTTGTGCCTGGTTTTGTTTTTGAAATTGCAGGACCCACCCCAAAGTGCGCATGCAGGCAGTGATAGACAAGGTAATAATTTTAAGTGTTGAAGTGGGATTTTTATGTGATTAGGGTTTGGCTAGTCCTTTTATGGCTGATGTTATTGTGAAATTCATCATAATTCTAACAGATGAGAAGGTAAAATCATCATCAAACAATCAGCCACAAGCCCCAATACAAACTCTGCAGCCTGCAGTAGCTGCTTCGACCAGTACCATGGGTACTTTAATGCAGTACCGATTTAAATGGTTTCATGCTGTTTTTGCTGTCGGATTACTGGCTATTTCAGGTGCTGGAACAGCTGTACTAGTCAAGGTATCAACATTTAACTCCTCTGTTATCATTCCATCCAAAAGTCAGACATGTTAATAGCTGCCCTTTATTTTCTTATACTGTCTTTGATATTGATTTCATTTGGTTCTTACACCAAATACTTGTGACTAACTGGTTATGTGTGACAGAATTTTACTACTTGATATCTCCTGCTTGCTCACGTTAAATGATTACATATTCCCTATTCTAGAATGCTATTATTCCCAGGTTGAAGTCTTGGATACGCAAGGTTGTATCAGATGAAGAAAATGACCTAGTGCAAAAGCCTGATCCAAAACCAAGTTTGGAAGAAGAGGCTGCTGCTGCTGCAAAAGCAGCTGCAGCTGCAGCTGCTGATGTCGCAAAAGCAAGCCAAGAAATGGCACAATCAAGAAATGAAGGTGGGTTGATAGCGGGTGTTTCTCCTGCTTTTTTCTGTAGAGATCCATTTCTTAGTTTCATTGTTCTGCTTTCTATCTCTCTGCCACCATTTTTTTGCTTTGAAATGTTCATTTCTCAGTAATATCTCTTTTGATTGCTTCGCCTTGTCCTACATTGGCCAGAGAGGAGATATTTTGAAGGATTTACGAACCTTTTAGATGTGCAATTACAGGAAATGAAGTCAATGACTGATGCCATAAGGAAATTGGAAGGTACCAAGAAGTTTTTTTCTGATTAAGCAAGCAGATATATGCAACTTGTCTGCCTAGAAAACATTTTGTATCAATTTTATCATTCTGTTAATAGTCAGTTCTTTACTTGCTTCCCTTGGCCATTCACGTCACATTTCCTATATCTTAAGGATGAGTTTGCACATCTCATTGCTTCTTGGTAATAAACAGATTTAATTTTTACAACCCTGTGTGTGCAGAAAGGCTTCTAAGTTTCTGCATATATGTGTCTATACATTAAACACCCAGAACTTTATTTGTGGATACACATAAAGTTGTGGCCCATTTTATTGGTGATTTTACTGAGTAACGTGCCCAAAAGAAAAACAACAATGAAGGATCCTGTAGGGGATATATATCTAATTAGAATTAAATCTAAGTAATCTAAAACTTTGTTCTTTACAACAACTTTAGGAGATCTCTAAATGCTTTCCCTCTTCTAAAAATAAAACATCCCTTTAATGCGTAACTCACACACACACACACACACACACAGAGCTCACCCGATCTTGTGATTGTCTAGATATATATGTTTGATTGGCGACCATCTTGTTACAGTGTCTCATATATTATGAATCCATGAGGCACTACTGTGAGTTCCTGAGCAATCTGTCTAGTCATTGTCCAGGTGCTTAGACTGTTGTCTTGGCTGTCTATGCTGTTGCATAAATTTCCTTTAGTATTATGATCTGCTGTTGAAGAGTGTCATAGTTTCATTGTTGGTGGTAACATTGTTTCCTGGAATACCTAACATCCTAATTACCAGTTTTCTTTGTCAGAACTTCAAGGACATATCTTCATATCATGTGTCACCAATTATTGGCATATGGTAATCTGCTAACTTTCTTAGTGCATATCCTTTCTTTCTGCCTAACATCAGGACAAAAAAATGCCCAAGGTAGAGCCTCTTTTGTTGATCAAGAAGATAATCGAGTGTCTAAATCAAGTTCAAAGGTGAGCTGAACAAAGGCATAAATTGAGAATGTTTTGTCCTCTAAAAGAAGATTTGGAACATACAGTTTTCTCACCCATGTTTGACATCTATCTATTTACTAAATTCAAAATGTGCTGCAGCAACCATACCTAAACAGCAAGATGGACTACGACTCACGATCAGGTTGTTATCTAGGGATCAAGAGCCAGTACTTTATTGTCTAACTTTTTCAATGGTTTAAATTCCAATTATAATTAGGATTTTT
This sequence comes from Carya cathayensis, assembly GCA_011037825.1. Classification (NCBI taxonomy): domain Eukaryota; kingdom Viridiplantae; phylum Streptophyta; class Magnoliopsida; order Fagales; family Juglandaceae; genus Carya; species Carya cathayensis. The sequence continues at coordinate 102,917 of QGSO01000412.1, forward strand.
GGTAACAGTGAGATCTTCCTCACCTTCCACAACTGTAGAACCATCAATCGCACCTCACCCTAAGTCGTATAATGATGTAAGTAATTTACCCAATCTTTCCACTAGTAATGCTAAATTTAGTTCCTTGATGGTATTGCATATAGTGGCACTCACCTTTTAATCAAATGTTGGGTCTTTATTGTTCCAACTCACAACCACTTACTGGTATGCATTGTTAATTTATTGCTTACGATCTTAAATGAATTATGTTTATTTGATTTCCATAACGGTGATGCAGATTGTGGCCATGATCCAAAGCGGGGAGACACCTCCAAATATCAAAGTAAACTTTGTAAATTTTATGTTGCCCTCGCCTTGTTTGTGAGGTCAATGCTAATACTTTGTCATTCTAAATTCATATGCAGGACATAAATGATTTAATCTCAAATCAATATCAGCAACCATCAAATCCTCATTTAGCACGAACTAAGGTTTGCTTTTGAGCATTTCTCCTTCTCAACTAGCTCCTTTCTTCTGTTCTTTTCGAGAATAGTTTGTGGGCACTACTTGGGCTAGGGACCAGTTATTAACATTACCAATTTTCAAATTCCAAGCATTAGAGTTGATATGCTCTTGGCATTTAACGTTGGGCTCTTTAAAAATAAAAATTTGATCTAATAGAAAATGGCTGTTGTCTTTTTTTTTTTTTTTGGATAATCAGAAATGGACTAGACTTTCTGCAAGGTTTATGAAGTTTCAAATCATAGATACAGAGTCCTTTTTCAATTTGTTACTTTAATCCCTGTTGAAAAAATGTGGAAAAGGAATACGAATCTGAAAGTTATTGCATTCAAATCACATAAAGCTGATTATTGCTCTATGTCCTCCTGATTAGCCATGGGAAGTTGGTCAGGCCCAGAACATCTCAGGCCAAGCATTTCAGTCTCAAGTGAATGGCGAAGGCTTGAATTCCAAGGTACAATACGGTGGAATAAACTCTCAGTTAAATGGTGACAATTCAGTACCTTGGTGGCAGCAGAAAAATGTCAAGGTCACAAACATTGAAAATGACAACAAACTCAAGTCAGGGTCATATGGTTTGCGAACCAGCGAGCAACCAGTTCAGCGTTCATGGGTCCCTCGTCAGCCACCCCCAGTAGCAATGCTAGAAGCAGCTGAAGCCATCCGACAGCCAAAACCATCAGTTCAGAGAGCGCAGTTGGTCGATGATCCTTCAGTAGCACATCCTTCAGATCAAACTGATGAGCTGCAGAGGATCACAAAAATATCTGAATCTGGAGGTCCTGTGGAGATTAATGGTGGGAGCTCAGCACTTAACTCAAGTGAGATACAAGAAGATGGCAACGAGTTTGAACAGAGCTAAAGCGGGATAGAATATGTTTAATCCACTTAAGCTAAGGTACCCATATAGATACCTTTAAGTTTGTTGTAGTGGCCCCTTGAAACGAATAGTTAATCCAACTGCTATTCTATATTTGAAGAGAATTCAGATACAAATTATGTCCACTTATTTTAATAAGAAAATAAAGAGGCAATGGTACCCCTTTGTGCATGACTTACCTTATTCTCACTGATGGTATGCAAGCATTTCTAGCACCCTTCCCCCTTTTTCTTGTATGAGGTTGTTATGCTTATGGTGATCGATTTGTAAAATGTTCATTGTTAATTGCGAGTTGCAGGTCTGTTTCTGTATCTACCAGTCTTCTCTCTATCTGCTTCAGTGGTAGTTAACTAGTTAAGTGTGGCTAAACAGCTAAAATCTAGAGTTGGAGGGTAATGTAATATGGCCAAAAATGCAACTAGTTTCTAATAAAATGACAAAACTTCTCTCCTTTAAAATCTGAAAAAAATAAATAAATTTGTATTCCATTGTGGGAGTCTTCTATGCATGGTGGCCTTGTTTCTCCCTTTTAATAACTAATGTAGTTAGTAGATGGTGTTTATATTATTTTTATTATAATGGTTCTCATTTACTGTCCCAATAACTGGGAACAAGAAGAAAATAAAACATTGTTTAAGAACGAGCTGTAGCAAGTAGGGCTGTGAGTTTTCTCATTTATTGAGCCAATTATCCGAACAGATGATGTCAAGATCGAAAGTTGGCTTAGCTAATCCCCCAAGATCTATGTTATTTGGAAGAAAATGTTCTCTGATTCAATGCACTAACTTGGAGAAAACTCTATAAATAATCCACAAAGCAACCAAAACACTCCAAACATTACCAGTATATGATCTCTATGCTCTAATTTTTTTTTTTTCATTCTTTCTGTTTAAGCTATATATGCTAGTGCAGCTATTCACTCTTGTCAAGCTTGCCTCGAGTTACTGTTTGGATACTGAAAATATCTCAAAAGATTTATAAATAGTAGTGAAATAGTTTGTAAATAATAATTAATAGTTTTATAAATAGTAGTGAAATAGCTTGTAAATAATAATTAATAGTTTGTAAATGGTAGTGTAGTACGAGAATATTTAAGAAATATTGTGTTCTAAACAGATCCGGAGATTGTGGGCCATTATTTCTTAGGAAGAGTTGCAGATAATTAATATGAAAGGCTCTTTTTGTATGAAGCTCTGTACGTCAATAAATGATTTTGTGCGTTTCCAGGTAATTTCCACTGCTTGATCCGATAATTGTAGATTCATCTGCTGCTCCATATTAAAGAAGAGCTAGGCAGACTGAATAATGCACACCTAAATATATAATGGGGGACAATACAATCAACCAACTCCCCCCAAGACAAGACATGGGTGTCTTATTTACTATTCAGTACGATTTGTTGTCTGAGGGTTCGCAACCTCTTTCCCATGAAATTGTCATGCTTTTAAGATTTTTCCTCTCATACATATGTCATGAGAGATTAGTATTAGGATTGGTCACCTCCTGAAAGTTATCGTGTTGCATCTCTTGTCTAGTTGTGTTCTTACCAATATTAATGCACCGGATCCTATTAGAATCTTGTAATTAAATGTGTTTGGACGAGAGTAGTACTAGAATGAATGATCTCTTGGGAAGTTCTCGTGTTACCCCCATTGTTCTTATTTTACCTAAAAATAAAGAAATATGTCATGGTTGGACGTTATAAGTTGTTTATAGTCGCATTAAACACATCATTGATGTAAATATAGGCTACATTAGTTAACATAAAAAGTATTTCTATTTTAGTTTTTTCTATAATTATAATGGATACGGTAAGTGAAATGTTACCCATTGACTTATAAATAGTAAAACTTTTAAAAAATTTATTCATCTAGAAGCGTTTGAGAAAATTTCAAAACCAGACCAACTGGCCAAACCAATACGATCCAGTTCTTACTAAGCCCATTGGTTTCAATTTTGAATTTCAAATTTTCCAACTTTTTGGTAATATATAGCTTCAATATATTGTAGTAATCAAATTATCACTTACCAATTAGTTGTTACATATCTTAGTACATAGCACTTACTAATTAGATTACACAAATTAGTAATTTAGATATATAACTCAGTTTCCATTATATGCTTCTTAACACATCAATAATCTATAATCTTGGAATATCAAAACATTAGTATTATTTCACATAGTAAAAGTAAGGAATTTAATTTAATATAATGTACAACGATTTGAAAAAAATAAAAAAGACCAAAACCGAACCGAAACCAAACGTACAGTTCGGTTTCAATAATCATGATATTGATTAAATAAGAAAAAAGGCTTGTCCTGGCATGTGGAAAAAGAACAATAATAGTACGTGAACTAAAACCAGGCTGTATTATTCTTCAAAACAAAAGAAACAGGAATCTCTTAATGGGGGTCTTCCTCAAGGTCAATCGTTTACTGGCTGGTCGATGCATCTCCATGGTAATGTGTCCCACCTGTAGAAGAAAGATTAGTCTATCTCCTATTTTGACACATTTTGGGTCTAGAGCGGGAGAAAAATAGACATATAAAGTATCTATCTGCCAGTCTAAATCCTATACAAGATGCAAATTCATTATTTATATGTTAATGGTGATGAAAGAGACTGCTTTAATATGTAGAATGTTGAAACATAAAATCGCATAACAGGCTTGAACGGAGGATACAGTTATTCCCTACCCACAAAGGTGACTAGGGCCTCTATACTGCAGTTTGAAGCCTACGATGGCAGTTCAAAGTGTCGGTACGGTACCCGTATGTACATCCATCGTAGTAATTAGAAAAAAGAGTACAGGAAATGTAAATAAAGAATGAGACAACAGATTCATGTGGTTCGGCACAGAGCTTATATTCACAGGTCGTTTGAAGGGAAAATCTACTATGATTACAGTATTTTATGAGAAATCCTTAGGACCGGTCGGGCTGGTTATACTCAAATAACATCCAACCAATCACAGCTCGACACGTAAGACTTCCACCGAGACATTCGTGGACCAGCATTACATGTGAAACAGATTTGGGCATTCAGAATTTCTTTCTTCGCAATATTCAATTCATTTCCAAGCATCCTCTTCAAGCCTTAACGATTTCTCCACCAAGCAGCCCGACCGTCGTCGACCTCTCCTATTTCCCAGCCATGGCTCGCGATTTTGGGCTGAGATTTATCCAGAAAGGGACAGCGACGCTTGGAGAACAGCGGCAGCGAAGGGCGGTGCAATCAAGTCGGAAGAGAGGGACTTTGCACTGCCACCAAGCACACTGCCCAAGACCAGACGCGGAAAACTCCGGTTAAGCTATACCCAATGGGCAAGTCTAATCCTCGGAACCCTTACACCGTTATTGACCCTCCCCTTCTCTCGACGGATACCCATAAATAACAGACCACAACCCACGGCAACGCCCCCCTCTCCACTTACGAAACCCAAATTGATTCAACCCCCTCACACGGAAAGAAATATCTTCCAAACTGAATGATCCGGTGAGACCTTCACGGCATTGGAGTGAACTAACCGTCAGAAGCCTTTCCACCAAGCGAGACCGAGTTGAGAGAGTTTTGGATATTCTTCATGGCGGGATGGGGCTGATGTAACAGCTCGCTAGAAATTCAATTGTGAAACTTCTATAGACTTTAGAAATCTCATGAAAACTCCGTAAGTTTTCACGAATCGACTAATCGCTTAGGTTTTAGTCAGTGAAACCCTCAATGATTGGAATCTATTTGAAACTCCAAAAACTTGGTTGAAACCGAAACCCTAAACAATTTCTCCAAACCCTAAAGTTGGCCTTCAAGCCCTTTTGATCCAATTTCTAGCATTGTGTTTAATCACTTGATTAAATCACTTCCACATGCTATTAATTTCTCAAATTCTTATTATGACATCTTTATCCAACATTTTAAACCTTGAAAATTTGATTGGGCCAAGAAAAATTAGATTTGGGCTTGATAGTATCTCAAACCCTAACCAAATCTCATTTAAACCCTAAATTGAAGTCCACTTGGTTGAGGCCCACTAAGGCCCACGAATTTGGCCACCTTGGCAAAGCTCCTTGGAGAAGCTTCCTCCCCCACTTGTCAGACCATTCATTGCATCAAGTTGCACTCAATAATATGGAGGAACCCACCCCATCAAGTCCCATGTCTCATAGCTTTTGTAGATTGTCCTTTGCCCCCCACTATCTTCTACCTTATCACATGTCTACACCTCCACTCAATGATTATTAAGGTCTATATATTCCCCTTGAAGAAGTCTTGACTCATGCAAGACTCACTTACTTCACTTTAATCATTTCTTCACCCCGTTCTTAGAGAGAAATCCAAAAGAGCTCTCTCGGGCAGATTTCTGTGTCTTTTTGTGTGGAGATTATCGACCCTTTGTAAGTATTTTTACACAATGACTCCTTTATAAAAGTTGTTCCTCTTTGAGTCTAGTTTTCGTAAATGTATTTTTTGTATCATTCCATGGTCATTTGGTCGTTCAAAAATATTTGTAACCATGAAAAGGTCATTCTGGGTGTGAATTTGGAGAGTATGTTATGTTTTGACCAAGCTAATGGGCATATCTTGGTCCGAAAATTTTATGGAGTATTGTTAGAATGTGTTTAAGAGTTTTCATTGAAGTTTTTTTGCATGAATAAAGCTTTTGATGATATATTTTCTTAGATCTAGAAACTCGAAAACTGGAAGTGGAAAAACAGTTTTTATTTGGAGAAAGTTTGAATATTTCGTGGTTTGATCTTACTCTAATGGCTTTGATATTTTATATGATGATCATAAGTCTCTTATTTTCATGTTAGGATGTTATTTTGGAGATATTTAGCATTAGTTTAAAAGATATGATTTTTCTATGTAAGAGAATTTCGGTTAGGCCTAAGATTTGATGTTTTTAGGTTAGATCCATGTTTTGTTGGGTTTTAGCCATGTGATTTTAATTTTGATGGTTGGATATTCTTTAAGACACGTTTTTAAACCATGTGATACTTTATTTCAAAGACCTCACCTTCTTAAGCCATTGATCAAGAGATTTATCAAAGCTAGTTAAGAAAAAGTTTCTGTTTTTGGACTAAGTGTAAAATCAAAAACTCCAAGTGTTATTTTTGTGATTTTGGTGACTTTAGTTTGATGATTTAAAGCATGGTTTATCTGAGGATGATGTTATGAATATGTTAGAAGTAAGATTTGATTTTTTTGGAATTCTTGGTGATGTTTTGATTTAAGGACAAAGCTTGTGATTCAAGTGTTTTGATCTTTTTACAAAAACAAGTTTGGTGTTGATTATAAGTCTTTTCTAAATGGATGTTTTAAGTATGGTTTTAAACCTAGGATTGGAAGATGGTTGGTGCAAAATTTTGGTTTAAGCATGAGTTTTGAAGTTGGAAGGAATTGCAACAAAAATCAAGAGAAATGGCCTATGGATGTTTCGGCCATAGTGTGTTTTTCATAGTTGTGTTTTGTCTTAAATTTTTCTGAGTTAATATTTGAGTTTAAGACAAAATTTACATGAGGAATGTAAATTTTGGAAATTTTTGGAGTTAGGATGTGAAATCCTTAAGTTATGGGTAAAATGGTCGTTTTCCCACATGTAGAGGGTAAAATGATAATTTTACTCTAAGTTAGCTTGTTTTCATGTTTCTAATTGTTAGTAATTAAATTTCTAACTTTTAGAATGACCTTTTACAGTTCCTCGTGTTTCACACTTTATTCTCGTAGAACCCGACGATCTGAGTAAGTTAGCTTCTAACTTACTATCAGTTTATTGTGTATGTATGATGGGTAAGGGAACTACAATTTATGTATGTATGTTATCATATATGTCATGTCATTACATGTTTATCTGTTACGCATGATTTATTCTTTTATGAATATTTATCTGTTACAAAATCTTTTATGTCATGCAATGTTGTATGTTATAAGTATGCCATGTTAAGTATGTCATATGTTACATGTATGTCATGGAATGTTTATGTTTAAATCATATTGTGCCATTTACAAGTATACGCCATGTTAGAAAAGTTCATGATATTAAATAATATCTCATGTATTAAGAAAGATAAGATATTTAAGAGTGACACGGACCTAAGCGTGTTCACCACAAGTTATGTTAAGGATGGCACGGACCTAAGCGTGTTCATCACAAGTTATGTTAAGGGTGACACGGATCTAAGCATGTTCACCACAAGTTATGTTATGCGGTGCCACGGACTCAAGCGTGGTTCACCTTATGTAAAGTTCATATAAGTTTCAGATCATGTTCAAGTTAAGTTATTCATGTCAATCACGACCCTAAATGCTAGGATGGGGTAATATCCTAGTGGAACTCCTTTGTTCACGCTGGAGTGTCTAAATAGGTGTGAAATTCCCTGGGTTGACGAAGTACAGTCAACAGGTTGCGAATGGGGCCTAAGTAACTGGTCACCGGAGCGCGCCAGGCACTAACGCCGATGGTGCCATATTTTATGTTACGTGTATTCATGGGGCCACAACAACTGTGGAGCATGAAGTATGGGGCCACAACAACTGTGGAGCATACACTACGTGAGACACAGCAATTGTGACACGTAGAATACGTGGGGCCACAACAACTGTGGAGTACGTATTAACGCACTCACAGCTGGTCTAGATACCTGTGTTGTGATGCGGTAATCGGCAGGGACACACGGCTCTAGGGGACCCGTGTAGCACCCATATGGTTACGTTATTAATCAAGACAATTAAATAAGATTCCAAGTTCATGTATTTCATGTTCAAGTCATATTTCACGTTACGTTATGTGTACGTTCATGTTAAACTTAAAGTTCAAGTACATGTTATGTTTCAAGTTCACATCCATGCTATGATTTAAGTTCATGTCACGTCAAGCTAAGCTTATGTTTCAGTTCAATTATGTCAACTCATGCCATGTTATGTCATGTCACATTATGCTTATTATTTTATGCCATGTTATGTCAAGTTATGTTATGTTTACTTTTGATTTTGATGGTGCATTCATACCTTTATTTCTATGCATACATCATTAACCTGTGTGAAAGTTTTCTGTTAACTTGCTGAGATTTGTAATCAAATCTCACCGTGGTAGTCCCAACTAGCATTTTTTCCCGAATGGTAGGCGATGTGTCAGGTTCAGAACAAGGAGCAAATACCGATAGGCTGGAGGATGTTGACTAGACGCAGCAGATGCGATGCAGAGTTTTCAGCTTCTATAGTTAGTTTCTTTTGGGACAGTATTCTAACCTTGGTAATTGAGTTACGCGAGTTACTCGATGAACTGGTTCAATAAGTGTATTTTGGTACTGTAATATAGAGTCTAGTCACCCATGTTTTGAGATTACAGTCTTCTGAGACCCGTACTGTAATCGTAGTTATTTATTTTGTTAAGTATGCATGGATTATGTTTTAATTATTTGGGATATTATAAGTTCAGTGCATAGTATAAAAAAATATATATATATCCGCTGCGAATATTGCATAATGCTATATGCATGTTATGAACATTGCATCCTATATGTCATGTACGAGGGTAGGTAACCTTGTGTTACATGTCCCGACGCTTCAGATGTCCGTCCGATCCCAAACGGAAATCTGAGGGCGTCACAGCTGAGATCTTGGATGCTTGTATGTGTAATCTTTTTCATTTTCAGATTTATAGATCATGAATGTATCCGTAGACTTTCATGTTTGAAATGTAAAACACTGATTTGAAAAAGAAATAAAAAAACTCGCAAGTCACCAAGAAATTTGCATACCATAACCCACTCTCGCACAGCCACCATCTGACCAAAACCCAGCAATGCCCCCCTCGCCGACACGGCCACGCCCAGATTGCGGGCTAAGATTGCGGGCTTCGGCCTCTGTTGGGATGCAGGGGTCTCGGCGTTGAGCTGAGATGGGTGTTGGGATCGTCTGGGATCGGCTGAGATGGGCGTCGTGCTGGGATGCGGGGGTCCGTGCGTCGACTGAGATGGGCGTTGTGCTGGGATGAGTCCGACAGTGTTGGTGATGAATGGGAGAAGGGCTATGCGAGAAGGGGAGAATGGCATAAGGCAAACGGAGGGAAGGGGCTATACGAATTGATGATTCCCTGTGGAGGAGTGCATTTGTTTTACATTGGTTTTTCTTACGTGGCATAAGATGAATGGAGGGCTGTTTTTATCTGATTTACAGCCCGACCGGCGTGAAGCGCCTCTGGTATTTTATAGTCTCTCGTAGTCTCTTGTTTATTTTTATACAATGGAAGTGGTGAGGAATGATAACTTTATGTCACCTTACCCTTTGCGTGTCTGACTTTCTTTTCTCTCTCAACTTTTGCCTTGTCTTTTCTCTCTTGCTTCCTGATGGAACTTTGTGGTGGACTAGGCCTGATGCATCTTGGGCTTGGTACATTTACTCCTAATACTTACCTGTGATTCTTAAGATCAATTTGCTCAACAAGAAAGCTTTGAGAATTTTCAAGTCTTGCCCACAACTTACCCCTAGTTTTCTGTTGTTTGTGCAAAGCAATAAAGATCTCGGAGTGAGGAGCTCGAGAAGACTTGTGAAATTCGTTGTAAGGCCTTTTGAGAAAGGGAAGTTTGTTTGAACGTTTGCCTGATAATCGAACATTCAGATGGTTATATGTGACCGTTTATCGTCAGTGAAGAGTGCTTATTTCTATTACTGTTTTTGCTATTTGTTGGTAGTAATAGATCTTTTGCTTCTTTAGGTGATTTTCTATTGGTATTGATGTTAAAATTCATTTGTTGCAACCTTCACTAAATGGCTAGGAAGCCCGTCGACCACTTAGGTCCATCTTAGGTTGTTGTAGAGCTCGAGGACTTGTTCCTGGAGATAACCCTCTAGTGACAGTTGTGGCATGAGTGCAGGGGCACTCGGCTTTGTGGGCAAGGTTCAAAGCAGTTAAGGGACTGTCATCGCCCATAGTTCACTGCAAGTCAACAAATTCGGCTTCGAGGGTGAGGGTTGAAGCAATCAAGGGTTTACCATTGATCGTTATTTGCCGCGAGTTAAGGAACTTGACTTTGATGAAGGAGATGCTCGATCGAGCTACTGCAGTGGGAGGTAGAGCATGAGTGCACTGTTGCGGTGAGAGATAAAGCTCAACTGCCCTAGGAGGTTTCCATTAAAAGAAAAAAAAAAAAAAACCAAACGGGTCAATGTAGATAATCTAAATTTGAGATTTGTAAACTTGAGCCATTTCACTAGTGTGGTGAAGGCTAGAGGTGCATAGGTGAGGCCCACAAGCAACCATGCTTTTGGAAATGATGAAGATCCAGAGTGCCCATGATACCAAGCGATCTACTCTAATGAAGACAAATTAAGATTCCCCAAGTGGTGCCCGCGAGGGGTTTGTAGTTGGCGTTTCGTGTTGCACGGTTGATTTCCAGCAAAGTATGTTCCTGGGGCATGTAGCCCTTGGGATTTTCGTGGAACCTCAAAGATTTTTATGGGGAGAACCTCCAAAAATTAAATTTGCTAGTAAAAATGAAATTCAAATAACGAGTTTGAAATAGACAAAGTAGAGCAATTTAGTTGCTGCTTTCAATCTTTCCCAATAGAGATTGTTTGCCACTGAATGATTTTTCCTTTGAACATTCTTATAGCAATGGAGATTGTTCAATTCTAAATAATTCTTGTTTGTTCACTTTCTTAGAGGCTCATACAATTCCGAGTTAAGGGGCTCAATTTTTTAATTTTTGTCTCAAGTGTGCAATGAAGGGATGCAAAGGGAAGCTTGTTGCCTGTTTATCATTGTGCCCCATTTACTGTTTATTTTACCTTGACTCTAAAGGCAACAACTTTTCAAGAAGCGATCTCCTCTTCATTGGACAAAACATGTTTGTTCGTTAACCAATTCCAATGGTGCATTTGGAGGCTATGGTGCTTATGTAACCGTGAAGAGCAGGGGCTATGCATGGGAACGTTGCACGCAAATGGGCTAAACTCTCATGGCGAGAGAGGATCTACAGTGGTGGAGAAGAGCTCGCCAAGGGGCGTTGGTCCGGTTGCTCGCCTTATCATGACACCTAAGTGCACTGTGGAAGTAAAAAGGAGGGGGGGGGGGAGGTGGACACATGTAGGCCATGCACAACGGGCACATTCTGTGACAACCATGAGGCTCACATTGGAAGACGGTGTAGCAATGCCATTTTCTTTGCATGGTGACGGTGAAGTCCGATCGTTGCGGACTGACATCTAGTAAAACCAATCAAGATCATACTGTGGGTGGCCAAGGGAGTTTGGCCACCGTGTTAGTGGCAGGATATCATGGGCAAGCGGCTTGCCCGCCGTGTACGGGTGGCAGGAATTGTGCCTGCAATACATGGTTTTTGGGTGAATGGTGACATGCACCCTTGGACCTTTATGTGTGCTGCACAGAGCGAGACTAGGGAACGCCACATGGTGGCATTGACAAAGATGCCACATGGGCGAAGGAAAGCCATATGGGCTGAGGAACGGGCCATGGCCATGGAGCTTGTGGCTGAGCACCCTAGTGTTGCCCAGGAATCTGTGTCTGAGAAACAAACTGTGGCCGAGCAAGCCACTATGGCCCAAGAATCCGTGGTCGAGAAACACCTTGCCGGTGACAGAAATCTCTGGTAGTTCTAATGGTGGATCTGCCAACTCATGGACGTCTCGAGAAGCGGCTCCTTCAGGTGCACGACAATGTGCACCCACTGCACGCACTATGTACAACCTCCATGGTCAGGGACCACTTTTGCGGCAACAGAAAGCGTTGGCAATCCATGTGGTGGCCGTCGGCACCCTCGCCAGTCTCATGGTTGGGCTGAGCTATTCTCCATGGGTCTTAGGACACCGTATGATGTGATTTTAGGTAGAACGACATCTGTCCGCTCTACCCGACTGCCCGGAGGAGTGGCTGGACAATAGACGAAGCAATTGGTGACATCGGTGGTGAGATCCTATTGCTATGAGCCTCCTAACCGTGCACCCTTCACATACTGTGCAGGCCATGCACAATTGAGATGTTCTTTATGTGCATTGTACCCTTTAAGTGCACAATTCACACCCAGCATGCGCCAATCATGTAGGAGCTTGGGCATACTTTAAGTGCATAGTGCACGCCCGAGTTTGGGTTCTTATCTCTTTTGTTTTTCTAGCAACAATATTAATAAAAATAAGAGAAAAAGTTGAGAACACTTATCTGAGAGGAAATTTATCTGCTCATTTGAAAATGATTCCGTAAGTCCAAAAATCGTTATTCTCTCACATCTCATGTAGAGGATAAGATACCCGGCATGCACCAATCATGTAGGAGCTTGAGCATACTTTAAGTGCATAGTGCACGCTCAAGTACTAGATTCTCGCTTCTTTTGTTTTTCTACCCAAAATATTAATAAAAATAAGAGAGAGAAAGTTGAGAACACTTATTTGAAAGGAAATTTATCTACTCATTTGGAGATGATTTCGTAAGTCAAAAAATCGTTGTTCTCCCACATCTGATGTAGAGGGTAAGATAATCCCACAGATAGTACCAACTGTGGGAAATTTGTAGCAACAATATTAATAAAAATAAGAGAAAAAGTTGAGAACACTTATCTGAGAGGAAATTTATCTGCTCATTCGAAAATTATTTCGTAAGTCAAAAAATTGTTATTCTCCCACATCTGGTGTAAAGGATAAGATAGCTGGCATGCACCAATCATGTAGGAGCTTGGGCATACTTTAAGTGCATAGTGCATGCTCAAGTAGTAGGTTCTCGCTTCTTTTGTTTTTCTACCAAAAATATTAATAAAAATAAGAGAGAGAAAGTTGAGAATGTTATGAAACTAAAAGAGAAATAATATTACAAGAAAAAGAGTTGTTCTTCAATGCAAAACTTGATGTACATACAAGAGAATGATACTCATATATATAAAACTAGAAAGGGGTAGGTATAGCTTAAGTCTCTATTGATGGCTAAAGATAGGTATTAATTGATGGCTCAATGGTCTTAATTAGTGGCTAAAGATTTATCTTAATTGATGGTTCAATGGTCTTAATTAGTGACTATGTATGGTTATACAAATGTTTATAACACTCCCCCTTTGGATGACTATACATAAAGAATATGCATTGTTAAGATCTTTCCAAGGAAAAACCCAGTAGGAAAAAAACCAATGGCAAAATAAAAGAGTACAACATTCATATGTACTGCCAAGTGTTTTAAGATTGTTTCATTAAAATCTTGCAAAAGAAAACCCAGTGGGATAAAACCTTAGTGAAGGAAAAAGAGTACAATCAACACAAGTCTTCAAGACATTTACTCCCCCTGAAAAGTGCATGATAATAGGTCTTCAAGTCTTCGCATTTCAATGTTCTGCACAAGCTTCTTAAATGTTGCAGTTGGTAATGCTTTAGTGAATAAATCTGCCAGATTATCACTTGATCGTATTGGCTTGACATTAATTTCACATTTCTCCTGAAGTTCATTGGTATAAAAGAATTTATGTAAAATATGTTTGGTTCTATCAATTTTGATATATCCTCCTCTAATTTAAGTAATACAAGTAGCATTATTTTCGTATAAAATTGTTGGACTATCATTAATCACTGGAAGACCACACTTTTCTTGAATATGTTGAATCACTGATCTTAGCTAAATACATTCTCAACTTGCCTCATGAATTGTAATGATCTCTAAGTGATTTGAAGAGGTAGCAGATAATGTTTGCTTGACAGATCTCCATGATATAACATAATTTCCATAAGTAAATACATATCCAGTTTGAGATCTACCTCTGTGTGGATCTGAAAGATAACCTGCATCCGTATATCCAACTAATTGTGGACTTGATCCATGTTGATAAAATAATCTCATATTAACCGTACCTCGGAGGTATCGAAGGACATGTTTAATGTCATTCCAATGTCTTCGAGTTGATGCGAAACTATATCTTGCAAGTAAATTAACTGAAAATGCAATATCAGGCCGAGTGCAATTTGCAAGATACATCAGGGCTCCAATTGCACTGAGATAAGGTATTTCAGGACCAAGAATTTCTTCATCGTCTTCACAAGGACAAAATGGATCTTTCTGCACGTCAAGTGATCGAACAACCTTTGGAATACTCAGGGGATGAGTTTTGTCCATGTAAAAGTGCTTTAAGACTTTTTCTGTATAATTTGATTGATGAATAAGAATTCCATTTTACAAATGTTTGAGCTGCAGGCCGAAACAAAATTTTATTTTTTCAAGATCTTTCATTTCAAATTCATTCTTTAAATATGTAGCGGTTCTTCTTATCTCTTTAAGAGTTCCAATAAGATTTAGATCATCAACATTAACCGCAATAATAACAAATCTGGAGTCAGATTTCTTAATAAAAACACATGGGCATATTGGATTATTTTCAAATCCTTCTTTTAATAAATATTCACTAAGGCGTTTATACCACATGCGTCCAGATTGTTTTAACCCATATAAAAATCTTTGAAGTTTAATAGAATACATATTTCTGGATGTACTCAGATTAGAAGCTTCAGACATTTTATATCCTTTAGAGATTTTCATATATATGTCATGATCCAATGATCCATATAAATATGCAGTGACCACATCTATTAACTGCATATCCAATTTTTTTGTAACTATCAAACTAATAAAAAATCTGAATGTGATTGCATCCATAACAGAAGAGTATGTTTCCTCATAATCAATCCCTGATTTCTGCAGGAACCTTGTGCAACAAGTCGTGCTTTATATCGCACAATTTCATTGTTCTCATTACGCTTACATATAAATACTCATTTATATCCAACAGGCATTACACCCTTTGGTGTTTGTACGATTGGTCCAAAGATTTCTCGCTTTGCTAGCGAGTTTAATTCAGCTTCAATAGCTTATTTCCATTTTGTCCAGTCATTTCTACGTCGACATTCTTCGACAGTTCTTGGCTCAATTTCTTCATTACTTCTAGTAATGTCAATGGCCATTTTATATGAAAATATGTTGTCGACAACAGTTTTATTTCTATCCAAAATTTCTCCAGTACTCATGAAATGTATCGAGATCTCGTTATTTTTAGATACCTGTCCCTCTTCAAGGGAAGATATTTAATTAAATACCTCTTCAAGAGGTTCTTTTTCAAGAGATTTAGTCTCTTCAAGAGTATCAATTACTCATATGGTCTGTGTTGTGGGTATGGACTCTTCAAGAGTACCAAATTTATTTTGTATTTTTCTCTTCTGAGGAATTTTGACCTTTGCACCAATAGGTCATCCACGCTTCAGGTGTATCTTAGACTCACCTATTGCTGTTTTGGCAGCTTGTCCTTCAGGGATTGCAATCCTTACTGGAACATTAACAACAGGAATATATGATTTTACCACACCTTTAGTGTCAGTAAATACATCTGGTAATTGATTTGCAACACTTTGCAAATGAATAATATTTTAAACCTCTAGTTTACATTCATTTGTATGAGGATCAAATTGGGAAAGGGCTTTATTTTCCCAAGTAATTTCCTGTCGTGCTTCAGGCACCGACTTCTCATTACCCAATGTTGGAAAAATGGATTCGTCAAAATGAAAATCCTCAAAACGTGTCTTAAACATATCCCCTGTAAGAGGCTCAAGGTATCTAATAATAGATGGAGAATCAAACCCAATATATATCCCAAGTCTACGTTAAGAACCCATCTTTGTACGTTGTGGAGGTGCAATTGGAATATATACCGTACATCCAAAAATATGAAGATGAGAAATATTTGGTTGTTGACCAAATGCAAGCTATAATGGAGAATATCTGTGATATACTGATGGCCTAACTCGAATAAACGATGCTGCATGAAGTATAGCATGTCCCCAGGCAGAAATAGGAAGTTTTGATTTCATAAGTAAAGGTCTAGTGATAAACTGAAGCCTTTTAATTAATAATTCAGCTAAACCATTTTGAGTGTGTGTGTGTGGGCAACTAGATGTTCAACATCTATTTCTATTGACATGCAATAGTTAACAAAAACTTGAGATGTAAATTCACTTGCATTATCCAATCGAATAGTTTTAATTGGATAGTCAAGAAATTGTGCTCGTAGTTTAATTATTTGGGCAATAAGTTTACCAAATGTAATATTTCTAGTGGAAAGTAAACAAACATGTGACCATCGACTTGATAAATCAATTAAAACCATAAAAGTATCTGCATGGTCCACTTGATGGTTGAATAGACCCACATATATCCCCATGAATCCTTTGTAAAAAAAAAAGACGGAGATTCAAAAACAACCTTTGAGATAGATGGTTTGATAATCAATTTACCCTAAGAACATTCAGAGCATGGATATTCATTAAATAAGATAATCTTCTGATTCTTTAGGGGATGCCCATACGAATTATCGATTATTCGTCTCATCATTATTGATCCCGGATGTCCAAGGCGATCATGCCAAGTCATAAATACTTTGGGGTCAATGCACTTCTGGTGCATTACCACATGTGATTCGATTGTTCTCATTTCTGTATAATACAATCCAGATGAGAGAGCAGACAATTTTTTTAATACGAGCTTCTGGCTCGAAATTATTTTAGTAATGACAAGATGCTCTTTATTGTCTTTGTTGGTGGTTTCAATATGATAACCATTACGACGTCTATCCTCAAAACTCAATAAATTTCTTCTGGATCGTGAAAAAAATAGAGCATTATCAATACAAAATTTGGTGCCATTAGGCACCACAATATAAGCTCTTCCGAAGCCTTCAATTAGATTCGATGAACCAGATATGATATGAATGTAGGTTTTACTCAATGTTAGATTTTGAAAATATTTTTTATCCTTAAGAATTGTGTGAGTTGTAGCACTGTCAGTCAGACATACATCTCTATTATTCATCTCAGAGATAAAAAGTTAATCAGTAAGACTCATGATTCTACAAAATATATAAAACTTTTATTACTACAAAACATTGCAAAATATAAATAAAAAAAATTACAATAAGATAAAGAAAATACATTAATTAAAAAGAAACACTTCCATCACCAATCAAATGATCAACTCTACCACTAGAATTCTCAAATAAATCAGAAACATCAAAGTTTGTAATATCTTCTCCATCTATAGAAACTAAAGCATCTAATGGTTCAGCAAAATTTGTTTCAAACTTTTTTATTTTTTATTTTATAGAAGTTTGGTCTAGGTCAACCAAATGCTTAGCTGTGCGACAGGTACACGACCAATGTCCAGTCATACCACATCTATGGCATCCCTCTTCATCTTTCTTTAAAAATTTGTTTTGAAAACCTTTACCCTTCTCTAAGTTGAACCACTTCTGGTAGTACGGTGTATATCTACTATTATCCCTTTTAGTGTGTCGCTTCTAGAACCTCCACTTCTATAATTTTTCCTACCACGTCCACGCTCTCAGTTTCTTTGAAAAGATGCACCATTCGCTTCTAAGAATGGTGTAAATCTAGTACCATTCACTTTAGGGAATGATGTAGAACCAGTAGGACGTGATTGATGATTTCTTAACAAAAGCTCATTATTTTGCTCAGCTATTAGAATACAAGATATAAGTTCAGAATATTTTGTGAACTTTCGCTCTCAATATTGCTGCTGCAAGAGCACATTCGATGCATGAAAAGTAGTATATGTCTTCTTTAACAAGTCATCATCAGTGATTTTTTCACCACATAATTTCAATGGTGAGCTAATTTTAAAGAGTTCAGAGTTATACTCACTAACACTGTTGAAACGATGAAGTCCGATCGTTGCGGACTGACATCTAGTAAAACCAATCAAGATCATACTGTGGGTGGCCAAGGGAGTTTGGCCACCGTGTTAGTGGCAGGATATCATGGGCAAGCGGCTTGCCCGCCGTGTACGGGTGGCAGGAATTGTGCCTGCAATACATGGTTTTTGGGTGAATGGTGACATGCACCCTTGGACCTTTATGTGTGCTGACAGAGCGAGACTAGGGAACGCCACATGGTGGCATTGACAAGATGCCACATGGGCGAAGGAAAGCCATATGGGCTGAGGAACGGGCCATGGCCATGGAGCTTGTGGCTGAGCACCCTAGTGTTGCCCAGGAATCTGTGTCTGAGAAACAAACTGTGGCCGAGCAAGCCACTATGGCCCAAGAATCCGTGGTCGAGAAACACCTTGCCGGTGACAGAAATCTCTGGTAGTTCTAATGGTGGATCTGCCAACTCATGGACGTCTCGAGAAGCGGCTCCTTCAGGTGCACGACAATGTGCACCCACTGCACGCACTATGTACAACCTCCATGGTCAGGGACCACTTTTGCGGCAACAGAAAGCGTTGGCAATCCATGTGGTGGCCGTCGGCACCCTCGCCAGTCTCATGGTTGGGCTGAGCTATTCTCCATGGGTCTTAGGACACCGTATGATGTGATTTTAGGTAGAACGACATCTGTCCGCTCTACCCGACTGCCCGGAGGAGTGGCTGGACAATAGACGAAGCAATTGGTGACATCGGTGGTGAGATCCTATTGCTATGAGCCTCCTAACCGTGCACCCTTCACATACTGTGCAGGCCATGCACAATTGAGATGTTCTTTATGTGCATTGTACCCTTTAAGTGCACAATTCACACCCAGCATGCGCCAATCATGTAGGAGCTTGGGCATACTTTAAGTGCATAGTGCACGCCCGAGTTTGGGTTCTTATCTCTTTTGTTTTTCTAGCAACAATATTAATAAAAATAAGAGAAAAAGTTGAGAACACTTATCTGAGAGGAAATTTATCTGCTCATTTGAAAATGATTCCGTAAGTCCAAAAATCGTTATTCTCTCACATCTCATGTAGAGGATAAGATACCCGGCATGCACCAATCATGTAGGAGCTTGAGCATACTTTAAGTGCATAGTGCACGCTCAAGTACTAGATTCTCGCTTCTTTTGTTTTTCTACCCAAAATATTAATAAAAATAAGAGAGAGAAAGTTGAGAACACTTATTTGAAAGGAAATTTATCTACTCATTTGGAGATGATTTCGTAAGTCAAAAAATCGTTGTTCTCCCACATCTGATGTAGAGGGTAAGATAATCCCACAGATAGTACCAACTGTGGGAAATTTGTAGCAACAATATTAATAAAAATAAGAGAAAAAGTTGAGAACACTTATCTGAGAGGAAATTTATCTGCTCATTCGAAAATTATTTCGTAAGTCAAAAAATTGTTATTCTCCCACATCTGGTGTAAAGGATAAGATAGCTGGCATGCACCAATCATGTAGGAGCTTGGGCATACTTTAAGTGCATAGTGCATGCTCAAGTAGTAGGTTCTCGCTTCTTTTGTTTTTCTACCAAAAATATTAATAAAAATAAGAGAGAGAAAGTTGAGAATGTTATGAAACTAAAAGAGAAATAATATTACAAGAAAAAGAGTTGTTCTTCAATGCAAAACTTGATGTACATACAAGAGAATGATACTCATATATATAAAACTAGAAAGGGGTAGGTATAGCTTAAGTCTCTATTGATGGCTAAAGATAGGTATTAATTGATGGCTCAATGGTCTTAATTAGTGGCTAAAGATTTGTCTTAATTGATGGTTCAATGGTCTTAATTAGTGACTATGTATGGTTATACAAATGTTTATAACACTCCCCCTTTGGATGACTATACATAAAGAATATGCATTGTTAAGATCTTTCCAAGGAAAAACCCAGTAGGAAAAAAACCAATGGCAAAATAAAAGAGTACAACATTCATATGTACTGCCAAGTGTTTTAAGATTGTTTCATTAAAATCTTGCAAAAGAAAACCCAGTGGGATAAAACCTTAGTGAAGGAAAAAGAGTACAATCAACACAAGTCTTCAAGACATTTACTCCCCCTGAAAAGTGCATGATAATAGGTCTTCAAGTCTTCGCATTCAATGTTCTGCACAAGCTTCTTAAATGTTGCAGTTGGTAATGCTTTAGTGAATAAATCTGCCAGATTATCACTTGATCGTATGGCTTGACATTAATTTCACATTTCTCCTGAAGTTCATGGTATAAAAGAATTTATGTAAAATATGTTTGGTTCTATCATCTTTGATATATCCTCCTCTAATTTGAGTAATACAAGTAGCATTATTTTCGTATAAAATTGTTGGACTATCATTAATCACTGGAAGACCACACTTTTCTTGAATATGTTGAATCACTGATCTTAGCCAAATACATTCTCGACTTGCCTCATGAATTGCAATGATCTCTGAGTGATTTGAAGAGGTAGCAGATAGTGTTTGCTTGACAGATCTCCATGATATACAGAATTTCCATAAGTAAATACATATCCAGTTTGAGATCTACCTCTGTGTGGATCTGAAAGATAACCTGCATCCGCATATCCAACTAATTGTGGACTTGATCCATGTTGATAAAATAATCTCATATCAACGTACCTCGGAGGTATCGAAGGACATGTTTAATGTCATTCCAATGTCTTCGAGTTGGTGCGGAACTATATCTTGCAAGTAAATTAACTGAAAATGCAATATCAGGCCGAGTGCAATTTGCAAGATACATCAGGGCTCCAATTGCACTGAGATAAGGTATTTCAGGACCAAGAATTTCTTCATCGTCTTCACAAGGACGAAATGGATCTTTCTGCACGTCAAGTGATCGAACAACCATTGGAATACTCAGGGGATGAGTTTTGTCCATGTAAAAGTGCTTTAAGACTTTCTCTGTATAATTTGATTGATGAATAAGAATTCCATTTTACAAATGTTTGAGCTGCAGGCCGAAACAAAATTTTATTTTTTCAAGTCTTTCATTTCAAATTCATTCTTTAAATATGTAGCGGTTCTTCTTATCTCTTAAGAGTTCCAATAAGATTTAGATCATCAACATTAACCGCAATAATAACAAATCTGGAGTCAGATTTCTTAATAAAAACACATGGCATATTGGATTATTTTCAAATCCTTCTTTAATAAATATTCACTAAGGCGTTTATACCACATGCGTCCAGATTGTTTTAACCCATATAAAAATCTTTGAAGTTTAATAGAATACATATTTCTGAATGTACTCAATTAGAAGCTTCAGACATTTTATATCCTTTAGAGATTTTCATATATATGTCATGATCCAATGATCCATATAAATATGCAGTGACCACATCTATTAACTGCATATCCAATCTTTTTGTAACTATCAAACTAATAAAAAATCTGAATGTGATTGCATCCATAACAGAAGAGTATGTTTCCTCATAATCAATCCCTGATTTCTGCAGGAACCTTGTGCAACAAGTCGTGCTTTATATCGCACAATTTCATTGTTCTCATTACGCTTACATATAAATACTCATTTATATCCAACAGGCATTACACCCTTTGGTGTTTGTACAATTGGTCCAAAGACTTCTCGCTTTGCTAGCGAGTTTAATTCAGCTTCAATAGCTATTTCCATTTTGGCCAGTCATTTCTACGTCGACATTCTTCGACAGTTCTTGGCTCAATTTCTTCATTACTTCTGGTAATGTCAATGGCCATTTTATATGAAAATATGTTGTCGACAACAGTTTTATTTCTATCCAAAATTTCTCCAGTACTCATGAAATGTATCGAGATCTCGTTATTTTAGGTACCTGTCCCTCTTCAAGGGAAGATATTTAATTAAATACCTCTTCAAGAGGTTCTTTTTCAAGAGATTTAGTCTCTTCAAGAGTATCAATTACTCATATGGTCTGTGTTGTGGGTATGGACTCTTCAGGAGTACCAAATTTATTTTGTATTTTTCTCTTCTGAGGAATTTTGACCTTTGCACCAATAGGTCGTCCACGCTTCAGGTGTATCTTAGACTCACCTATTGCTGTTTTGGCAGCTTGTCCTTCAGGGATTGCAATCCTTACTGGAACATTAACAACAGGAATATATGATTTTACCACACCTTTAGTGTCAGTAAATACATCTGGTAATTGATTTGCAACACTTTGCAAATGAATAATCTTTTGAACCTCTAGTTTACATTCATTTGTACGAGGATCAAATTGGGAAAGGCTTTATTTTCCAAGTAATTTCCTGTCGTGCTTCAGGCACCGACTTCTCATTACCCAATGTTGGAAAAATGGATTCGTCAAAATGACAATCCTCAAAACGTGCCTTAAACATATCCCCTGTAAGAGGCTCAAGGTATCTAATAATAGATGGAGAATCAAACCCAATATATATCCAAGTCTACGTTGAGAACCCATCTTTGTACGTTGTGGAGGTGCAATTGGAATATATACCGTACATCCAAAAATATGAAGATGAGAAATATTTGGTTGTTGACCAAATGCAAGCTGTAATGGAGAATATCTGTGATATACTGATGGCCTAACTCGAATCAACGATGCTGCATGAAGTATAGCATGTCCCCAGGCAGAAATAGGAAGTTTTGATTTCATAAGTAAAGGTCTAGTGATAAACTGAAGCCTTTTAATTAATAATTCAGCTAAACCATTTTGAGTGTGTGTGTGTGGGCAACTGGATGTTCAACATCTATTTCTATTGACATGCAATAGTTATCAAAAACTTGAGATGTAAATTCACCTGCATTATCCAATCGAATAGTTTTAATTGGATAGTCAAGAAATTGTGCTCGTAGTTTAATTATTTGGGCAATAAGTTTACCAAATGCAATATTTCTAGTGGAAAGTAGACAAACATGTGACCATCGACTTGATAAATCAATTAAAACCATAAAAGTATCTGAATGGTCCACTTGATGGTTGAATAGGCCCACATATATCCCCATGAATCCTTTGTAAAAAAAAGACGGAGATTCAAAAACAACCTTTGAGATAGATGGTTTGATAATCAATTTACCCTGAGAACATTCAGAGCATGGATATTCATTAAATAAGATAATCTTCTGATTCTTTAGGGGATGCCCATACGAATTATCAATTATTCGTCTCATCATTATTGATCCCGGATGTCCAAGGCGATCATGCCAAGTCATAAATACTTTGGGGTCAATGCACTTCTGGTGCATTACCACATGTGATTCGATTGTTCTCATTTCTGTATAATACAATCCAGATGAGAGAGCAGACAATTTTTCTAATACGAGCTTCTGGCTCGAAATTATTTTAGTAATGAGAAGATGCTCTTTATTGTCTTGTTGGTGGTTTCAATATGACAACCATTACGACGTTATCCTAAAACTCAATAAATTTCTTCTGGATCGTGAAAAAAATAGAGCATATCAATACAAAATTTGGTGCCATTAGGCAACACAATATAAGCTCTTCCGGAGCCTTCAATTAGATTCGATGAACCAGATATGTATGAACGTAGGTTTACTCAATGTTAGATTTTGAAAATATTTTTTATCCTTAAGAATTGTGTGAGTTGTAGCACTGTCAGCCAGACATACATCTCTATTATTCATCTCAGAGATAAAAAGTTCATCAGTAAGACTCATGATTCTACAAAATATATAAAACTTTTATTACTACAAAACATTGCAAAATATAAAAAAAAATTTACAATAAGATAAAGAAAATACATTAATTAAAAAGGAACACTTCCATCACCAATCAAATGATCAACTCTACCACTAGAATTCTCAAAGAAATCAGAAACATCAAGGTTTGTAATATCTTCTCCATCTATAGAAACTAAAGCATCTAATGGTTCAACAAAATTTGTTTCAAACTTTTTTATTTTTTCTTTTATAGAAGTTTGGTCTAGGTCAACCAAGTGATTAGCTGTGTGACAGGTACAAGACCAATGTCCAGTCATACCACATCTATGGCATCCCTCTTCATCTTTCTTTAAAAATTTGTTTTGAAAACCTTTACCCTTCTCTAAGTTGAACCACTTCTGGTAGTACGGTGTATATCTACTATTATCCCTTTTAGTGTGTCGCTTCTAGAACCTCCACTTCTATAATTTTTCCTACCACGTCCACGCTCTCAGTTTCTTTGAAAAGATGCACCATTCGCTTCTAAGAATGGTGTAAATCTAGTACCATTCACTTTAGGGAATGATGTAGAACAGTAGGACGTGATTGATGATTTCTTAACAAAAGCTCATTATTTTGCTCAGCTATTAGAATACAAGATATAAGTTTAGAATTGTTGAACCTAAGGTTTCAAGTTTTGTGTAATTATATATTTACACATGGATTTTGATGATAACAAATGAATTCAAAGAATGAAGGAGTCTCAAGCTCAAGTTGTCCACACAATGGAGTCAAGCACATCAAGGAACCAAGCATGAGCAAGAAGGGAACAAGTTCACATTAAAGTCATAGAGTAATGTTGTAAATCTCTTCAAAATTCGAAATTAGGATTAAGGCTCAAAATTAATATTTTATCATAAAGCATTAAAATACATTTTCCACATGTGCATGAATATTTTGAAAATTAAATTTGAAAATTTTGAAAGATAATTGATTGTCATCTTTCACATGTGCATGCCATGATTAAAGGTTTGAACTTTGAAAATATTAAAGATGATTGATTGTCATCTTTCACATGTGCATGTTTTATTTGAATAATTTCAAAAGTGATTGATGCTTTTCTTGACTTATGCAAAAGGAAGATGTCTTTGTTTGAAAATTTTGAAAAGTAAAGTGTGCTCCTTTTGTCATATGCAAAAAGTAAAAGATTAGGTTTGAAATTTTTGAAAAGCAAAGTGTGCTCCTTTTGTCATATGCAAAAAGTAAAAGATTAGGTTTGATTTTTTTTAAAAGCAAAGTGTGCTCCTTTTGTCATATGCAAAAAGTAAAAAGATTAGGTTTGAATTTTTGAAAAATGAATGATGATGTTTTTGACATGTGAATCTTTTTAAATTTGAATATGAAGTCTCATATGCCTATAAATAGATCATTTGAGAGCTTCACATTTACAACACCAAGAGCATACAACATTCATTCAAAGCTTTCATTCTCTCTTCTCTAAGCATTGAGCCTTAACCTTATTCATTTTGAGAGATATAGTTTGTGCTTGTATTGTTCTTATTTCACTCATTGAGGAGTGTTTTCTGATATCCTACCCACTATCAATTCTTGTATCAGTAAAAGGGTGTGTACAACCCTTGTGCGTGTAGAAAGTGTTCTACACAGGGAATCGTTGAATCACCACGTGTAAGGTGATTGCAAGTGTAGAGGGTGTTCTACACGGATCCTTTGTAGCGGTGTTGTTCAAAGGTGTAATAGGTTTTTACCTCCACCTGAAGGAGGTTGAATAGTGAATTCGGGGATCCTCAAGGGGTAGCTTGAGGCGAGGACGTAGGCAGTGGGGCCGAACCTCGTTAACATACTGAGTTTGATTCTCTCTTACCCTTACTCTTTATATTTATTGCTATTTCGTATTTTGTTTATATTTGATATTGTATATTTGATTTATAATTGTTATTTTTTTAAATACAACTCAATTCACCCCCCTCTTGTGTTAGCCATCTGGGCAACAAGAATATTTTGTGAACTTTCGCTCTCAATACTGCTGCTGCAAGAGCACATTCGATACATGAAAAGTAGTATATGTTTTCTCTAACAAGTCATCATCAGTGATTTTTCACACATAATTTCAATGGTGAGCTAATTTTAAAGAGTTCAGAGTTATACTCACTAACACTGTTGAAATCTTGAACCTCAAGTGCATCCAATCATAACGAGCTTTTGGGAGGATTACAGTTTTCTAGTGCTCATAATCTCTCCTTAAATCATTCCACAAAATAAGGGGATCTTTCACCGTGAGATACTCAGTTTTTAATTTCTTATGAAGATGGTGCCGAAGAAAATCATTGCCTTAGCGCGGTCCTGCCGGTACCCTTGATTTCCTTCTTTAATTGTATCTCCCAGGTTCATCGCTTCCAGATGGATCTCAGCATCAAGGATCCAAGATAAATAATTTTTTCCAGAAATATCAAGAGTAACGAATTCTAATTTTGTAAGATTTGACATTTTCTACATATATAAATCAGGAACATAAGTATGTTTATATTTGTAAATAAGAAATACATTCACAAAATCATGAGAATAAATATAGAGTTTCATCAAGTAATAATAAGTAATGTAACATTTCATATTCATTTTGGGAACTACAAATAATATATTGAAAAATTTACTTGAAGTAGAAAACTACTAGCTTCAAAATCGTCAGAACTTTTGTGTTGATAACGTGTTATGAAACTAAAAGAGAAATAATATTGCAAAAGAAAAAGGATGTTGCAAAAGAAAAAGTTATTCTTCAATGCAAAACTTGATGCATATACAAGGGAATAATGTCCATATATATAGGAGTACAAAGAGGTAGGTATAGCTTAAGTCTCAATTGATAGCTAAAGATAGGTCTTAATTGATGACTCAATGGTCTTAATTAGTGGCTAAATATTGGTCTTAATTGATGGTTCAATGATCTTAATTAGTGGCTATGTATGGTTATACAAATGTTTATCACAGAGAACACTTATTTGAGAGGAAATTTATCTGCTCATTTCGAAATGATTTCGTAAGTCAAAAAATCGTTGTTCTCCCACATCCGATGTAGAGGATAAGATAATCACACAGATAGTACCAACTGTTGAGGACAAAAATCCACAACAAGTCAAAATAGATAAAAGGGTCATTCTCTGTCCACAGAGGTGACTAGGACCTCAATGCTGTGGTCTGAAGCCCATGATAGCAGTTTGGGGCATTAGTACGGTGCCCGTACGTAGATCCATGGAAATAAATAGAAAAAATACGAGAAATGTAAATAGAGAATGAGACACAAATTTATATGATTTGGCACAAAGTCTACATCCACGAGTCATTTTAAGGGCAAATATACTATGATGATGGTATTTTATAGTCTCTCGTGATCTCTCGTTTCTTTCTGTACAATGGAGGTTGGAGACCCCTTTAGTCTGGAGAAGATAATATCTCTAGAGCTTCTCGTAGTTAGGTTGAATATAATAATCCCCCTCTTTGATCCAAGAAAATTCCATTTTATCGAGGTCTTTAAGATTGTTGAGAAATGATAGCTTTATATCACCTCACGCTTTGCATGTCTAATCTCTTTTCTTCTCATCCTCTCTCGGCTTTTGCCTTGATGGAGTTGTGTGGTGGACTAGGCTTAGCGCATCTTGGGTATGGTATATTTACCCCAACACAGTAAATAATGAAATATTTGAGATCAAGAAAGAGATTGAAATGAATTTTCTTTTAGAACATGTACAGCCAAGGTAGCAATCATCTTGTTGGGAGCTATTCACTTGGGTGATGGTTAATGGCCTGGTGGAATTGGAAACATGATGGCGCACTTGCCAGGCAACGAGGCCTAAAAGTTTGATTGCAATCCACCCCAATATACCTTTTTTTCCATTGAGAACGCGTAAGAATATTCAGCATTTTGTAATTATTTTCTTACATGTAAATGGAAAAGAGGAATAAAATGCAAGTAATAGAAGGAACAGAAAAATATATCCACCGTCCTTCTTAAAGCAACTTTTACGACGAGGACAGAAGATGAAAAAATCTAGAATAAAGAACAAAATTTCTTTAATAATACCACGTATTAAACTCTTTTATATATATATATATAAAATAAACTTCATTTCATTTATGAAATCCAAAGTTATATATATAATTGATAAATAAAAGAAAATACCTAAATTATAAACCAAACTACTCATATGTAAGAAGCTTTCTCACACATAAATTTCTTTGTGACAGACATTGTCTTAACTTCTATAAAATCTCACGTATCAAACTTATCTTCTACTTAAACAGTAATTTTCTAATATAAATTCACTATGACATAAGCCATAATATAATCCAAGAAGTATATTCCAAAAATAAGAGTAGAAAACATAGAAAGTGTTAAAGAAGTTCAAAGTTGATGCAGATGGTTGTTGGTTGGCCTTGGATTGAACCACAAAAGAAGGATTGGCCACAAAAAGAAAAAGAGCTTCTGCAAAGTGGGGTTGATGGGGAATTCATGGAGGATCTGTGGGTCTATTCTGGTTTGGTTAAGTATCCCGTATCATCCCAGATATGGGATACACTCCAAAAGATCAAGAAAAAAAAAATGGAGAAAATACCCCACATTCAGATCCAGATTCCAAGCAACATCTCACTCCTTTCTTCTTTATGGGGATGTGTAGAAGAAGCTTGGATAAAGTTGCTTACTTCAATCATTCCAAATGATCTTTGCTTATTTTTCAATTTTTTTTTTTTTAATTTTTTATCACAAAGGACAATTGGGTGCATTTTCAATTAACAAAGTCTTATGTCACAAGCTTGTAAACCTTCTCCCCAACAGAACTTATTACACTTGAAAGCTCAATTGTGACACTGGTTTTGAATAAATCAGGCTTTCCTCATTTCATACTTGTTTTGCCCATCACAAATACTGCTGCTAGCAGGATTAAGATTCAAAGATACCTCTTTAAGGAAAGTACACATCATAATTTAAAATTCTAACTCGGGATGTCTTCTCTCATTCAATTAAATATTCCATGAATCATGCTCATTTATAGAGATATGGTTTCGTCCACACCTAAGAACAATATACAAAATTGAAATCCTTTTATCAAATTCAAAGAGAAAAAGAAAACCCAATAATACTAACATTAAATATTGTAGAGGCCATAAGTTTGGCCAAAACTCTCACATAAGTAAGCATTAAATGTTCTAGACTCCATATATTGCAACAATTTCACACTGAGTAGGACTGTGGCTTTAAATTACATTCAAGATAATGTAATTTCCAGCTGACTCTATATTTTATGAGAGCTCGTAGACTTTGTCAATAGACCATTATTGAAATCCAGTTTATATTGACCATTGCCTATGTATGAGACTATGAGCACATCCAACCTGCAGGGTAATTAAATGAAGCCTTAAAATGCATTGAGAGAGATTTGAGTTGTTGAATTCCTTAATTTAAAAATTTTATATTATAAAGTTTCTAGAATCTAACTGAGCCAAGAAAATCATGTCATCCATATTGACCATATATGCCGGATAAATAGGAAAAATAAAGTTCAAGTCAATTTTCCACTTTGTGCATTATTTCCTTTCGCCCATTTCATGAAAATGGACAGCCGAATCTTTTTCTAAATATACTTGTCTTACTGTCTTCCATGCCTAGCGTGTGAGACCCACGCCATTTCTCATAAAAGCAAGGGAAAAGAAAAGTTGGCTCTAAATTTCTGCCATATTTCTCTTACAGAACGATAAAGGGTATCGTGAATACGTAAATGTCGTATAATTAATTTTAAAAAAATATATAAATATAAAATTTATATGAAAATAAAATTATTTTTAATAATAGATCTTACTCTTTTTTAAAACGACTGCATGATTATACGTAATCTTCCTCTTTCTTTTATATCTTTTACCAATTTCATATGATCTTATAATATTTATTTTTGTTTGTGTAAATTTATTAGTATGTAATAAATTTTTAATAAATATTTTAAGCTATTTTAATCAACTATTACTTTTCACAAATAAACGCACACAAATGAGCTCTGAGGATCAAAGGATATAAGCTCAAACTCAACATAAGTATTTTAAGAAAACATGTAAAAGCACAAACAAGGATAATAAAATGAAAAAAAAAAATCTAAAAAGATCCTAAAAATATTTTATTTAGGATTCACAAAAACCAATTATCTCAATTTTTATTATTATTATTATTATTTTCTGACCCGGATGATTGCTTTCATCGTTCAGTGGCTGCAAACTGCAACCTCCAACTCAGACCATCAACATTAGCGAAGAACCCAACCAAGAATGACGATCTCCTCTTATCCCCAGCTTCCTTCACCGCCCTGTTCCTCGCATAATCGGCATCCCGCACCTTACCCTTGTTCCCATTCTCCGGCGCCGGCGACGCATCGGTGATCGTCTTCTTGCTAGGCGTCAATACGACAAACGTCTCATTCCCGTCGCTGTTACTCCGATGAAGATAGTCCCGGAGCTTCCATCTCTTGGAAGAGCCGCTCGAATTGCTCTTCTTGCAACCATCGTGCGAAGAAGGCGCTGCCTCGGCTTTAGCTTGCCCTTTTTTTGGGGTCCACGCGCAGTAGGTTCCGGTTGGTACCCCTTCCAGCTCGTCAGCATCTGAGGTAGAGCAAGACGCTGGCTCGCGTGCTGCTTCCCGTTCTCTTTCCTCGGTCATAAGCTTTCTCAGAGGAGGACGACGAAGTCTCGACTTTTTTGAAGAATCGGTTCTCTTTGTAAGGGAATAGTTTACGACTAGGCTTTGGTCGAATATGGAAATGGGGTGAATGGGTCTGATCCGGCCATTGTAGAAGATCTCGTCGGCGGAGATTGGGGACGAGTACGGTTCTCTGCAAACAAAAGCAAACTCAAAAGCATCCTCGCCCTCGCCATCGTTATTGTCTCTGCCTTCTTGTTGTTGTTTTTGCTGCTGCAGAGGTCCGGTGTTTGAGGTTTCTTGGAATTGGAGATGCGGATTTTCTGGAGCGCAGGCAAAGATATGATCAGCATCTGAGTCGTGTTCATGGCGAAGTTCCTCAACGGCTCTGGTGGCGATCCCATGGAGATTGCCAGAAGAGTAGCTGTTGAAGGATGGAGAGGGCGACAGCACTGAATTGCCCTGCATTTGGAGCTCTCTGTGTACCTGTTTCTGCTGCTCTGATACTTCACTTCAGAGAAGATGACTCGTTTGAAATGGCCAAAAATGTTGGGGAACTGGCTACGTATAAATAGATGGGGTTGATGGGAGGACATTTTTGTACCCTGGTTTAATTTGTGCAAGTTCAATGTATGATTTATTTTTATTTTTTTTCTTAATTTTTTTTTACATATATTTTTTTTATAAACAGATTTTACAATATTATTGAAAAAACAATTATTCAATTATTAAGTAAAAAAAATTAATAATAAAAAAATAAAAAGTCTCGGTATTAGATTCCAGCTGAAAGAGTAGCATTTTTCTAAAAAATAATGTAAGTGATTTGCATATTGTTATCAATTGTTTGGAAGTTAAGATGAGATAAAAAAAATTTATGAATAATAGTAAAATATTTTATAAATAGTAATTAATATATTTTATTGAATTTTGAGAAATGAAAACAAAAAGTTAATAAAAATATTATAAAATTATAATATAATTTTTATTTTTGAATTTAAAAAAATTAAAATATTTTTTTATTTTGTTTAAAAGTTTGAAAAAGTTGTATTGATTAATAAAAAAAGGTTAAAAATTTAATATTAAAAAATATTTATATTTAATTAATATTTAGGAGATGAGAAGAAATGAGATGATAAATCTTTCGTACAAATAATTTTTTCTTTTTAAATAATTATTGTGGTATTCATGTAATGTATCAATATTTCGGACTTGAAATATCCAACTCAATTAGAAGGAAAAGTTATACTCGTAACGTTTTGGCGTAACATCCGCATGACATCATTAATATAAGAAAATATCAAACTAATAATTTTTGTTAATATCTGTCATGTTAATGACATTACAAGATTTTTTTATTGACATTTTCAACATTACATTTTATTAATATTTAACCTTTGTTTTAAAATTATAAAAGACGTCAAAGGGTAACAAATCTCTTAAACAAATATTACTATCATGTTAATGATATTAATCATAAAATATTACTAAAATATTAGTTTTTAATATTATTATTGTTTTAAAATTTGAAAAATTGAAATTGAGATTTAAAAAAATTGAATTGTTTATTATATTTTATGTATGAATTTGAAAAAATTATAATGATGAAATGAGATGAGATGAGATGAGATATTTTCTAAAACTAAACGAGGCCAGCTCGTTTATATGAGATAGTTTTAGATAAAAGTTAAATAAAATAGTATTAGAATATTATTTTAAAATTTAAAAGAAGTTAATTATTTATTATATTTTATATAAAAATTTTACAAAAATTATAATGATAAAATAAAATAAAACTATTTTTAAATCTAAACGAATAAATGTCACACTCAAGATGTTACAAAGAGAGACTCATTTTGCTTAGGATCAGCGTGGGGTTTGGGCTGTCACATTTTGGTTTTGTCTTTTGCTTTAAAAGAAAAAGTATTACGTCATGAGTAAGATTGGGCGTGAAATTTGGGGTGTCGTGTAGAGATGGAAGAGTGATTGTGTTCACACGTGTTGGAAATATTTTACATTCCAAAAATTGTGAATGTTTACGTGGGATATATATATATATATATTAATGCTTTTTTGTCTGATATTTTTTTTATGACTCGTGGTATATATAATTATTTTTATATATTTTATTAATATGATTGGTTAAAATAATTATTTTATATTAAAAAAAGTGATATAAGTAATTATATTATTGAAATGTGCAAGGAACATGTAAAAATAATTATACATAAAATTTTTGTATTTTCATTATAAAATAGATTTAAAATATTATATTAAGTTATATTTATTTATAAATTTATTTTATAATTATATATTTTATTTATTTATTTTGATAAGCAAAGGCCGTAGATTTGACATGGAGACTCTTTCAACTATATATTAACTTAAGCTTTTATATTTTGACCTAAGTTTATTTCTTTGTAGAAAATATATTCTATGTTTTTCAAAATTTGACGAATATTGTAGACTAAAAATAGCAAGGGAGAACGATTCAAAGTTGATAATTTATATCTAAATGCAACCACCCCGCCAAGAAATGCATAATGCAAAAGATGTTAAGATATAAAATAAATAATAAAATTTATATCTTCTTATTAGTTTAATCTTTTGAGATAAATAATAATTTCACATGGTATCAGAGCAGAGGTTCCGAGTTCAAATTCTGACTCTACGCTCTATTTTATTTAATTAAATATTTCACGTGTTGGGGTTGGGCAACCCATTAAAAAAGAGTATCGTCCACGTATGAGGTGGAATGTTAAAATATAAAATAAATAATAAAACATATTTCTTTCCATCACTTTAAACTTTTAGAATAAGTGATAATTTCGTACAAAAGTCTCGGCCTTGGAAGTGTAGCATTTCAATCTCTCTTGGTGATGGATGGCTCATGCGTTTATTTATAACATATGCTTCAACTTTGAACGTACGTTTAAGAATTACAAAGGGATATACAACCAAATATATGAGCATGACACTTGTGATCATAACCAACAAGCAATCGTAGCTTTCATAAATATATATTATAATTATATAATTTTATATATAATCTTTCGAAGTGTACTTATAGAAATTTCTCGTTTATATATCTTTGAGATTAATCGCGACTTTGTTCTAGACACCAAAATCAATAAAAAAAATTATTTATAAAATTGGAAGATATAAAATCCATCATTATATAGTATTAATTACATCTTAATTTGTCTATATGATGTGAATCTCAAACGACTCACTTTGAGATCTAACTACAATATTAAAAAAATAAATTCAAAAAAGCCAAACTCAAATCAATGGATGGATAATCTAGATCTATTGAAAACTCGTTTCAAGAGCTGATCTTCGTGATTCTTAATCTTATAATTGATCTTTATGATTTGGTCCACTTTAAGACCATCACTGTAGTTCTAGGAGGAGTACTGCCAGTCACCGAACGTGACTCCCAAATTATTACCGAATGTGTGTACTTTTTTTTTCTTTTCTTTTCTTTATTTATTATTTTTTTTAAAAAAAATTTCACAACGTCACTTATAAAAATTTATTTAATTACTAAGTTAAAAAAATAAAATTAAAAAATTAAAAAAAAATATCAATTCGGTAGAATTTTAGAGTTTCGAATTCGGAACCCAAGCATTTATCTTCTAGAAGAGTTTTTGAGGAGTATGCAGCTGTAGAAGAAAAATGCTTGAGTTCCCAAAGTGGTGATGGTTGACAGAAAACCTTTGTATTTTCAAGATCCAGAACCTGTACAAATGAGACAACCTTCTGATTAACAGAAGTATCATTACCAACCTAATTAATAATAATAGTACCAATAAAACAAAATATAATAATTACAACTATGTCATTGATGAGTGATTACTTAATACGTACGTTTAATGCTTTTATTTATTTATTTATTTATTTTTTTGATGGTAGGAGAACATTAAATTAATTATTGCTAAGATGAAATAGTGGTTTTATTATCATAATGTATTAAATTAATTATCATGAGACACTACATTTATTTCATGTGTTTAATTAATTTTTATATGCTGGAGCTTTAATTTGTATTATAATTAAGATCTCTTTACATGAAATATTTATATAGGATCAGCTCCATTTAATATAAAGTTAGCTAGAAAACTCTTTTATTAAAAGGAAAATTGTCATATTCATTCATAGAGAAATTTACATTTATGACCGGATATATTCTGGGATGTTTTCATATCAAACATGACATCATAAACTAAAATAATGCATTCGGAACTCCACCAGTATACTGTTTCTTTTGTGATAGATCTGATTTTCATTATTACTGATACTCTCTATAGACAAACGTCTAAGAGATAACACTCTCTGTCTAAATAGAGACTCCACCTTACCCTTCATAGAAAAAGTGAACTCAAACTCTACAGACAAATATCAAAGAGACGAACTCTTTTTTATTATTATTAATTAACAATAAAACACAATGGAAGCCTATCATATCAACTACTATAAAAAAAAAAATATTTATATTTTAAATGCTTCTAGTAACCAAAGTGGTTTCACGAAAAAATATTGTGTTTACGCATCAACTTGTAAGTAACAGATCGAACTCATTTAGCGAGTAGTATGTTATTGCTAAAAGTTGTAAAATTTTCATAAAAAATGATTATTAGGAATTAGAAGATAAGGTATTTGCAACAAATTATATGTCTCAATGTAGGATATTATTCACAAAATCTTGCAGTAGTAACATTTATGAGATCATAATGCTCAGAATTAGTTAGTAATCCATATTAATAAAAAAAAGAAATTATCTGTTGTGATTGTTGTTTTGCCAAAAAGCATATGAATTAATGCAATCCATAATAAAACTTGGGAACCAAGATTCAATTCAAGAAAGAGTACACTGAATTGGTGAGAGTCTTGGCTGGTGGCTATAATGGTTAGGTTTTATCATATTGATACACCTAATTATGACACCTTGCTGCATGATTATTACAGCAACATATGTGAATTTTATGATTAATTTGATGCATTCCTGGCTTGCCTTGTACCTTTCTTCACCTTTATCATTTCATTATTACTGAGTATTTAATATGGAAAAGTTTTGGAGGGGAATCATTTATTGTTCTTTTGTTCCTTGGTTACTAAGTATCTATGTTATGATTATTGTGATGTACGTTTTTTGTAAGGGAAATTGTTATCATTTATTTATAAGAGAAACTTACATCTATGACCGGATACATTCTGGGATGTCTCTATATCAAACAATACATCATAAATCAAAATAATGTATTTGAAGTTCCACCAATACACCATAAAGTGATGTATATTATTAATGAGTTATAAGTTTTATAGATAGCTCAATATATTTTATAAAATGAAAAATGTTATACACTACTCTCTTGTTTCATTCTTATTCTATTACATTGATGTGGTATTATATATCATTCATTTAATTTATAGTTTTATAAAATAACAATATGATAGAAGTAGGATCTAAATGTTGTATATAACATATATAAGACATATCTCATATGTCTCTTTGCCTTTTATTCTTTAAGGAGCTCTGTTTTGGTTTATTTACAATGAAAAAACCTTTGCTATATAGATATACAAAATTTTTGTATACTCCACTAATGTGTATATAGTAGTCACTTTTATATATTCTTTACGTACTTTACTAATGTGATTGACTATGTCTTTTTTTTTTAATATAAAATAACTATTTTAGCCAATCAAATCAATGAACTACACAACGAGTATGCAAAAGTGACTGTATATAACAAAATTTATTAATATAATGTATAGTGTATGAGGTTAATAAATGCAGAGTATGGTAATAGAGTTAGCTAAGAAATAGTTGTAACGAATCCGTTATTTGGGAATTAATAATGCTATAGTTCTCAATATTCAAATCGTATACACGAATTATTCAAGTGAGAAATATGAAATGAATAATGATAATTTTATAACTATTTTACAATTCATTATATTAACAACATCTTATACTATCAACCAATGTGAGTGTTAGTTCATTAAAAAATATTAAGTTTTTTATTTCTTTAATTTGAATTTCAAGTTTTGCATATCTCCCTAGAAACTTAAAATGGTCAGAAAAAACTTGGAAGTATGACATTGATCTTGATTCTTTCATCTATACTCTCTCTGCAGCTCAAAACACCATGGGCCCCCGGCCCCCCATTGGGTTAGATCGAAGTTAATATCTACAAGCCCGTTCATTTAAAAAGATTGGGCTGCTCCCAAATTCCCAACGGTTTTTGCATATACACACAACCATGGACTAGGCCTTAGATAGAAGTGTCGAGAACCCAGAAATATAGATTTCATGGACTACAACTTTTCTGCAATTGGAATTTGGTCTGGGCTCTCAGTAGTAAGCTAGGGATATTGCAAAACCTCCACATGAATATATATTATCCCAAGCTGCAAATAGCATAAACTAGTAAATTAAACTACCTCTGAACATGAGAATTGGATATGGAACAATAAGCTTTAACTGCAATTCAATCGAAATCAATAAAAAATGGCACCAAAATGCCGGTTTTGGGATTTAAATTTTGAAGTCTTCTTTTGAAAAATGATGTTATATATGAGACAGTCGGTGGGAGAGGGAGAGAGCTTTTGTTTTCATCAGGAGTATGTAGGATTGGTGATGCAAATAAGGAAGATGCTCCCTAGTTAGTGGAGTTATTTTAATTGATTGTTATCTTTTTTTAATTTATTGTTTTCCTAGTTAGATTAGTATTTCCTAGTTTTATTCTACCTACAATTGTTATTTCCTAATGATAATAATATTCTATTTTGTTGACTATTTAAGGATCAAGGATGCACGATTAAAGGACTTTTTGAAACCGGTGAACCGATAAACTGGACTAAATTGGTGGGTTTGGCTCGGTACCTAGTTTAACTCAATCTGATACCGGTTTTATTTTTCTTAAAACAAGTCAAAATCGGTTTGATTTTTATTTTTATGTTTCTAATCGGACCAAACCGGTTCATATAAATATATATTTTTAATTTTTTATATTGTCTACAATTTTTATATATAATATATAATTATATATAAAATAGTTTTATATTATATGATAAATTACTAATTAATATAATATTAAATTTTAAAACTTATATTAGTATAGTTTATTATTTAATAGTTATAATAATACCATATCATTATATATTATAATATACTACAATATATGATCAATATAGTATTAAATACTATAATATTCTATATATAATATATAATATATAATATAATATATTAAAACTGGAAAACCAGACAGATCCGGACAAGAAACCAATAAAACCGAAGTATCGGTTTAAGAGGGTAACTGGTGCGTAATCGGTTTTAGAAAATGAAAAACTGGTGCATACCAATTCGGTCCTAAATTTTGTCCAAAACTGAACCGGACCAGACCAATTACACCCATAGTGAAATTGCATGCTTGATCCTGAGATGGGACTAGTTTGGTGAAACGCTATAAACTTGTTGATTTATTCTTTTGGAGAGATTCCAACTTTATAGAAAGATATTTTGTGCTTATATTATTTTTGTCTTCTTGGCTTTGACGTGAGATTGAACCATGAGAGTTTGCATCAATTTTGGCATTAGAGCAAGGTTCCTTCCTTAAAGAGCTTAGCAGCCCATGCCTGTAACCCATCGTGGTACTTTGTACATCATGGCAAACAAAAAAAATCCAAACAACCAAAATCTGAAAAACCAAAACACTGAACAACCCAATTTGCAGCACCAAATCAATCAAATCGCCACAATTTTAGAGTAACTCACTCACTGACTAGATGCCATGGATGAGCGTCAAGCTCAAGGGGAGTTTAGGAATTTCAATCATAGAGGGCGTGGCCTAATTCGTGGGGAGGTGTTGGACGAAAGTGATAGAGATGTTGATGAAGATTGGGAAGATGAAGAAGACCGAGAGTTTGAGATTCATGGGCCTCGAATCCGATGTCATAGACAAAATTTTCACTAAAGTCGTCGTGGACATGGTGCAAATTATCAACTTCTTGATGAACTAACTAAGAGGATGAAGATTGATTTGCTGGATTTTTATGGGAAATTAGAACCCAACGTTTTTGAAGACTGGTTAATGATTATTGAGGATTATTTCGATTAGTTTGCTGTATTGGAGGATAAGGTTCGTTATGCTCGAATGAAATTGAAAGGTCATGCATGAGCATGGTGGGGAAGTATGGAAGAACAATTACGTCGTACCTAACATCCAATAGTTTCTAACTAAGAGGAAATGAAGGAGAGACTAAAGGAAAAATATTGGCCTATTGATTATGAGCAAATGATGTTCAAAGAGATGTTACAACTTAGGCAAGGGTCACTGAATGTTGATCAATTTACAGACTACTTCCACGAGTTGACTGTCCGTAGCAAGATTGTGGAGATTGAACAACAAACTTTAACTCGATACTGCACCGGATTATGCATTGATCTACACAAGGAGATGTTGATTGCACGTTTAATCAATGTAGATGAGACGTATCAATTGGCACTACGTATTGAAAAACAAATGGGGACCCCGGTTGAGAGGAAAATGATGTCAACAGATCCAAGACCCAAACGTGTCACAACGCCTTCATTCCAAAGGCCACCATTGCTGAAAGATCAACCTCGAGGTGTGGTGATTGGAGACCAAAAAAGAAAAGTAAAAGCTACTAGCGAAGTGCCACAATGTTATAAATATAAAGGTTTTGGACACTATGCTATTGTGTGTCCTACAAGAGATAAAAAGTTAGCTTTCATATGTGAAAAAGAATTATTGGTAATGGATGCTGTTGAAGAATCAGATGAAGAGGAGACCGATGGGAGTAGTCACGATGAAGAAGAACACTTGGGTGCATCGGATTTACCTAGCTAAGTGATCCATCGAGTGTTGACTGGAACTAAGAAAGAGCTCTAGGCTAATCCCGAGTGGTTGTGTACCAATATTTTTCACATGCATGCGATATAATGGTTAAGCTTTGAACGTTATTATTGATAATGGCAACGGCATGAATGTGATTTCTGAAACTGCTGTAGAACATTTGGGGCTAAAGATTGATAAGCATTCTACTCCTTATTGGAGCAATTGGATTAATGAAGACAACTCAGTTCTAGTGAAGCAACGATATTTGGTTAAATTTTCATTGGGAAAAAAATATGCAGATAAGGCTTGGTGCTACGTGACCCTATAACCGTTTGTCACATGTTATTGAGGCGTCCATGGCTCTATGATCGAAGGGTTTCCTATGATGGGTATGCTAACACTTACTCGTTTAATTTTAAAGGTAAGAAATTTGTTTTGGATCCTTTGTAGGTTTCGAAATTTGAGACCAAAAAAAAAAAAAAAAAAAAAAAGAAACTGTCCCAATTTTGACCATGCGTCAATTTTCTCGAGTCATACATGATGAAGCTATAGTGCTAATGGTAGTAAGAAAGGCGTAAAATGAAACAAGAGGATGGTTATATTCCAGCAGAACTCACCACAATGCTGGAGGAATTTAATGACATATGCTGGATGAGATGCCGAAACAACTACCTCCAAAGTGGGATGTGCAACATGCTATAGACTTGATCCCCAAATCAACCTTATCTAATTTACTGCATTATCGCATGAGCCCAATAGAAAATGAAGAGTTCAACCAGCAAATTCAGCAATTGTTAGACAAAGGCTTTATTCGAGAGAGTCTTAGCCCCTGCGCTGTTCCGGTTTCACTTACGCCCAAGAAGGATGGTACTTGGAGGATGTGCGTAGATAGCCGAGCAATTAACAAGATAACAGTGAAATACCGTTTTCTCATTCCCCGTCTTGATGACGTGTTGGATTTGCTAAGTGGTCCCTCTATTTTCACTAAGATTGACCTTCGAACTGGATACCACCAAATCCATATTCGGCAAGGTGATGAGTGGAAGACAGCCTTCA
Source organism: Carya cathayensis (assembly GCA_011037825.1). Lineage (NCBI taxonomy): Eukaryota > Viridiplantae > Streptophyta > Magnoliopsida > Fagales > Juglandaceae > Carya > Carya cathayensis. Next base: position 143,269 of record QGSO01000412.1, read on the forward strand.
AAATGAAAGATGGTTTGTTCGAATGACTAGTCATGCCCTTCGGATTAACCAATGCGCCAAGCACCTTCATGTGTGTTATGGCACAAGCTCTCAAGCCATTCCTGGGTAAACTTGTTGTTGTTTCTTTTGATGATATTCTAATCTTTAGCCGAAGTTTGCAGAACCATTTAAGCCATGTCGAGTAGGTATTAAAGACTTTGAGAGCTAAACAACTCTATATTAATTGGGGCAAGTGTTCATTTATGAAGAAAAGTGCCAAATTTTTAGATTTTATAATTTCTGATCAAGGTGTTGAGGCCGATTTCGCAAAGGTGCAAGCTATGTAGAATTGGCCAACGCCCCATAATTGTTTCGAAGTTAGGAGCTTCCACGGTTTGGCCACGTTCTATCGTCGATTTATTCGCGGGTTCAGCATTATAATGGCCCCAATCACTGAGTGCTGGAAAGCAAAGAATTTTTTGTGGAGTGCCGAAGCTGCCAAGTCCTTCACTGAAATTAAAGAGAAGATGGGGCAAGCACCAGTTATTAAGTTGCCTGATTTCTCTAAAGTTTTTGAAGTGACTTGTGATGCCTCACATGTAGGAATCAGGGGTGTATTGAGTCGAGAAGGTCACCCCATCGCTTTTTACAGTGAGAAGCTTAATGACACTCACCAGCGATACTCAATATATGACATGGAATTATATGCTTAAATTCAACTCTCAAGTATTGGCGACCATATTTGATTCATAGAGAGTTTATTCTTTACACTATTCATAATTCCTTGAAGCATCTAAATTCTCAAAGTAAGCTAAATACCCAACATGCTCGCTGGATGGACTATTTGTAGCAATTCGAGTTTGTTATTAGGCATAAGTCTTGGACTAAAAATAAGGTGACTGATGCCTTAAACAGGAGACCTCACTTGTTGCATATATTTTCAACTAATTTTATAGGATTTGAAAGTCTCAAAATACAGTTTGCTAATGATGAGGACTTCAGCAACGTGTGGAGTAATCTATCTACTCATATGAGCATATCTGGTGGTGAATATGCTGTGCATTCCTCATGGGTTTTTCCACTAGTTCCTAATTACAGAACTCCATGGTGGGGGTTTAGCTGGGCATTTCGGATTTGATAAAACTTTTTCTACTATTATTGATCGGAGATATGCATACAGTGATGGATCGTTGTCAGATTTGTCAAATAAATAAAGGAACCAAGCAACAAGCGAGGCTCTATACACCACTCTCCATTTCGAACAAATCATGGTAACATATTAGTATGGACTTTGTTCTTGAGTTGCCTAAAACTCTTCGGCAACATGACTCAATTATGGTGGTCGTGGATCGTTTTTCAAAGATGTCGCATTTCATTTCATGTCACAAGACTTATGATGTCTCAAAGATCACTGAATTATTCTTGAAAGAAGTAATTCGATTACATGGTGTTTCAACTTCTATCGTGTCTGACAGGGATGTAAAATTTGTAAGTTATTTTTGGAAGACATTGTGGACAAAAATGGGGATGAAGCTGATGTTTTCTAGTGTATTTCATCCCCAAACAGACGACCAAACTGAAGTTACCAATTGGAGCATAGGAAATTTATTACGTTGCCTCATCGCAGATCGTGTCACCAGCTGGGATATAGTACTTCCACAAGCAGAATTTGCTTTCAATAATTATGTTAACATATCAAGAGGGTGCACCTCATTCGAACTGATTATGGTTTTCAACCCAGCATTCCATTCGATAACAACTCCTTATTGTTGCCCCTTAGACCAAGCGAAACTGCACTAGTTTTTTCTAGCTATATGAGGGACGTTCATGAAGAATGCAAACGGCACCTTACATTTCTTACAGATTCTTATGCAGCTTCTGCAAATGCAAGGCCCTAAGATAGGCAATTCAATGTGGGTGATATGATTCTTATTCGTTTAAAACCAAAGTGATTTCCTCTTAGAAGTTTTACCAAGCTTTTATTGACGATGGGTGGGTCCTTTTAAAGTCGCCAAGAAATTGGGCACCAACGCGTATGTCATTGATTTGCCCTCTGATTTTGGTATTAGCCCAAATTTTAACATAGAAGATCTCATTGAGTTTAAGGGTAATAAAAATGAATTTTCTACATTACCAGCTCCAGAGACATCATAGACACCAACTCTGTGTTTCAAAAAATACAGTTACTTGAGATGAGATTGCCTCCATACTTGATCATCAATTTGTTACAACACATTGAGGAGGGTATTACAAGGTTTTAGTGCAGTGGAAAAATCATCCAAATTCGGAATCAATTTGGTTGCAAGCATCAGAAGTCCAATGTTTACATCTACATCTATTTGTTACTTACACTCATCAAAACTTGCCAGAGTCAAATTCTTCAGGTGAACTGGCGATTGATGCAAATCAAGAGGATGCTTCATAATTAGTGGAGCTGGTTAATTGATTGTTATCTTTTCTTAATTTATTGTTTTCCTAGTTAGATTAGTATTTCCTAGTTTTATTCTATCTGTAATTATTATTTCCTAATTAGAATAGTATTCTATTTTGTTGGCTATTTAAGGATCAAGAATGTATTATCAACAAAATTTTTGAATAATTAATGAAATTGATGTTTGATCCTAAGATGGGACTAGTCTGGTGAGACGTTAGAAACTTGTTGATTTATTCTCTTGGAGAGATTCCAACTTTATAGAGATATATTCTGTGCTTGTATCATTTTCATCTTCTTGGCTTTGACGTGAGGTTAAACTAGAAGAGTTTGCACCAATTGGATTATCAGGGGTGGGATGATTAGAATATACTATAATTTCCTATACAAATATTTGTAGAGATCTCAATCAGATGGGAGAGGCCTAACGGAGAGGAGCATGGAGAAGCCAGTAGGGGTGGAGTCCGCTTGGAAGGGTGGCTAGTGAGTGAATCTACTATTTTTATTTTTATTTTTATTTTGAGTGAATTTGCATACAACTGTTGATGTATTGGTTTTTGGCTTCACACAAACAAACTACTTGTCCACACGGACGCTCACAGCGATAGTGAAATCACTGCAACTTAGTACTACTGCTACAGGGAGCAGTGAATTAATTGTAGCTGTGGATGTTCGTGTGCCTAACATTTTCCCACGAACATAATTCAGTCATGCTAACATTGTCAAACACTACAACATTAAGGATGCTTTTAGGTGTTGAAATGATTTTAGATTATTTGAGTTGATCTATAAATAATATTAGTTATAAATTTTATTAAGATGTGTTTAAATATATAAAATATGTTGAGATATGTTTAAATTTTTATAAGATGTTAAAAAAGTAGTAAATCTCATCAATGATTAGTTTGAAATAAGTTGAGATGAGTTTGAATTGTTGAATTCTTAAGAAACTAATTTAGGAAGCATCGCTTTTGTTGGTGATCGCTGCATACTGCATAGTTCAAGGGCATGCTTTTGGATGCTTTAAGTATCAAAATTTTATGAATAATAATAAAATAGTTTGAATAAAGATGTTTAATTGAATTTAAAAGAGAAAAGGTTGAATAAAAATATTTTTCAAAGTAAGCATTGTATTAGAATTTGTGAAAGTGAATAGATAAAATTAAAAGAGAAAAGATATTTGCAATCATAAATTGTGCAATAGTCGCGTAAACATTTTGAAAAAAGTGAATAAAACATGGGACCCACTTGAAAAAAATTAATTTTTTAATAATAGACCTCACTCTTTTTCAAAACGATTACACGGTATTTACGTACTTCACAGTTACAAATTTGCTCGTAAAATAGACATCGAGCATGTGCCAATGAGGTCTCTGGGTGAAAAGTTGTGACCAAATCTCAATTGGGAACCAAAAGAGATCAGTTGCAGCCTGAAATGCTCTTACGAATTTGTCAAGGGATAAGCACAAATGAAGAGGACTCCAAACCTTACCAAAACTGATATTGAACCAATTATGACCTAGAAATTTTTTTACCACAACTGAGTCAACTGACCATATCAGATGATTACAACAGAAAGGGTCACCATTATTTAAAAAACTAACAACTCCATTTATACTACACCATCTAGCACCTCCAGCATCTGCTGCATCCCAACCCATCTATTTCCTTTAGAAGTAGCTAGTGCAGGCCAAAACCATCCGCGTTGTAGTTCTTGACAGAAATTGAAAACTAAACTTCTAATTCTTCAAACAAAAGCGAACCATTAGTAGTCTGCTCCATCCTCACTTCATTTTGACATACCTTTTATTTGAGGCTGTTTGGTGCCCCAACTTTCTGGAGAAACAAAACATTCAAATCTCATTCTCATAAGATCCCCTTATACAAGGCAACATATAAAATGTAAACATGCAACAAACTGAAAAACTGAAAAGATACTAGTAACTAGAAATAGTTTGGGGTTGAATCAAAGAAACAGGCGTGCACACTACATAGTTCATGGGATCTTATGAACTAAATGCAAGAATAAGGAACTAAGAATAAAGAATAACCATGATATAGTTCCTTATTCTCGACTATTTCTACTAGAATATCGGCACAAGGGAAGATGGCCAACAAGAATAAAGGAGAATATAGCAAGCACATAATGGAGAAAGGGTTACCCTCCACCTTCGTTATTCCCCAATCAAACAGCTTTCATTCCACTGACACACCCCAATATAGCCCAGAAAAACATCCCAATTCATCCAACCACACAGAATTTGCTACCGACAGGTGGGTGCTTGATGAAATTAATTTCTTCAAAGATTCTATGTTCACTTACGCTACCATCAACCATCTCAAATCAAGTTGAACACCTTGCAGTTTCGAGTAGATTCTTTAGAGAAACGTATTATATTTCATGGTACAAAGATAAAAGGGATTCCTGCTGATGGATGGACCTTATAAATAAAAGATTTAATATTTTTATTCGTCCCAGATGGGTGCATGCAGCAAATTGTTCAACAACAGATAAATTTCTAAATTCAAAGAGAGGTAGTCACATTGTACATCAGACAAGTTCAAACAATTACATGCCCAATTTTTTGACATTATTAACCCCAAAAAAGAACCAATTTAATGACAGAAGCGGTACCTCGGCTCTGTATGACTTGATGACCGAAGTCAGCAACTCATCTCCTGCTTTGTGTCTCAATATTTGTATGAATTCATTTCGTGATATCTTCTTTTCCTGAAGACAGCAAAAGTTCAAGAAAATTAACCATAAGAAATTAATGGATTATTCTGAAAGAGAGAAAAAAGAACTGTTCGTGGCCTCTGAAGTGCAACTCCAAGTACCTTGAAAGCTTCATAATACTTGCTGAGTTCTGAGACGGTGTGTGGAGGTAAGAACTTGGGAAGCTCTGAAATTAGAATTGTAAATGGCATCCAAGTTGAAGTAGGAATACGCGGTGGCTTCGGCATCCCTAAACAATTGACTTACGGATTAATCAGCAAAACACCCCCAGCACTGACTACTAAATTCATTCAAGAACGCCCTGGAATCCCAACACACGCATACACAAAGAAAGGCCAATTTCTCACCTGCCAAGCAAGATGGAGCTCTGAAACTTACTACAAACTCGGGCAAAATATGAGTGTTCATGTTGGTACTCCACACAATATACTTCCCAGGGGCCGCAAGATTGTCCACGCCTGAATGAAATTCTTCAGAACTCGGGTGACACTGCTCGGAACCGATCTGCACAAGCTCTGTCTTCCCCAATATAACACGACAAAGCAAAAGATATCGCAGACTGTCCTCGTCAACAACCGAGTTGCATGCACTGTTGTAGGTAACGAATATAAGTACTTGTTGAGAAAATCATACAATTCCTTTTATCAAACACATCGTGGAAAAAATATACTATAAGAAAGTGAGATAAACACAAGCTAGCTTACCTTTCCAGAGGTGAATCATCTGGTGAAAGACAAACGCCGCCCACAAACAATCCGTTGTTCCGAGAAATACCACAATGACAAAAACCATGTGAAACAATATGGGCTATCTCATCCTTGGAAGCGCCATACCAGGCATACTTGATATTCGCATTGCCAGGTCCGAATTTCTCTTCCATTGCCTTCGAGTAAATCCGAAACGAACTCGATATCGCTTGTCCCCTCACACCACCAAAACCGTTTCTATGTATGCCGACAACCGTTACATGCACGCCACGGGAAGCGAAACCCAACACGAGTCTCCTCTTGATACCGTCGTAAACTCTCTCTCCTTCAACCAGCCTAAGCAACCCGTCATCGAACACCGGGGAATGCTTAGAAATAGCAGCAGAAACGCCGCTTTCGCAACTAGAGAGCGATCCTTCTTGATCACTAATGGTCTTTGAATCCGAATCTTCCATTCCCGTTTGCCCAACTTGCTCGTGGAGTTCTTGTTCAGACGAAGTGTTAGGCTTTGAGGTCGCAGACCCACCCGGCGAGGGATTAATGTTTCTGATCTGAGAGGGCGATGACAGACATTGATCTCCATTAATATTCTCCATTTACCTTAACAAAACAAAAGCAACTTATAACCGTCGAGGGAAATGATAAGAGCAAAATTACAATGTAACCGCCAAGAAAACCAGCCAGATTCCTAAACACAGAAATTCACGGAAAAACAAAAAATTCTAAAAAAAAAAAAAAAAAAAGGTCGAGAATGAGAGAGCATGTAAGAACAGCTTGGAAATCGAACCCGAAAAACTCCAATTCTACTGAAAAAATAAAAAAATAAAAAAAAGTAAAAAAATAAAAAGGAAAAGAAAAACCAAGACTCAGCGAAGGAATTAATGATGGACGAATACAGAGCGCCAAACAGAAAACAAAAAGAAAACCAAGAACCGACTCAAAAAAAATAAAAATAAATAAAGGAATTAAAAAAGCTTATTATCAAATCCTAAAGAAAGAACAGTTGAAAGACTCTGATTTCCATAGAATTTGAAGAAACAGGGCTTGGAAATTATAATTTGGCCCAAACAAACCCAGAAAAATGCATTAAACCTTTCTGGTCACAGAAAGATTGAATGGGAAGACAACATACTTGGAGAAGAAGTATGTGCATATATAGAAAGGGAATGCTTATGTATTATTGGCACATAGTAATTGACTGGAGAATTGGTGTTTTTATACGCTATAAACGTCTGTGGCATGGGCAGTAGAGGTTGGCATGGCTAAGAAATTAAGGTAATGAATGATTCACCGTTAATGTATAGTAAATTATTAGGTATTTTGAAATTAAGATGACGTAATTATACAATCTGACGTATTTTATGAAGTTACGTTAGTTTGAGTTTATTTATATGTAATTCATTTGTAATTAAAGTATTTTTTATTATATAATATCATGTAATCGTGGTGAGATGATTACCTAAATATATATAGATGACGTAATTAAACGATACGGTAATTATATAATATCTTATAACCATGATGAGATGACGTCTCAATGACATGACATGGTGATATGTAGTATTATAAACGTAATGATACCACATCTCGTGATTCATTTTTTATAATTATTTAAAAATTATGGGTAAGGATAGAATATTTGTCCTAACTTAAAAATTAAAAAATAAGTTTTAATAAGAGTATAGATGAAGTATTTAATAGTATATAGTAGATTCATAAATAGTACTGAATTAGAGTTTGGTTTCTTGCGGACATGTTGGTAATTAGCTAGATTGACTTGGAGTTTAGTGATATTTTACTTTCATTCTTATTGGTTAGAAGCTAATTACAGAATTAATAGGTATTTAAGGCTATTTAATAAATTCATAAATACTATAAAAACTGAATTTATATATCCATTTTTTTCCCATTTTAAACCCTTAAATTGGACCCAAAACTGTGTCCGCTAATCCGTGTGGCTCTAACTGTTTTGCGTGAGTGACAGGCCTGTCGTTTTTGTTTTTCATTTTGAGGCGGTTAGTGTAGTGCCCCCCCCCCCCGGTTTTCGAAGGTTAATGAAACTACTATAATACCCTTGTGAGAATATTATCTTTTTCTAGACCAAGGAGAATTTGTTTGTTTCATGGGAAAATTTTTGAAGGAATGGATATGTTCGTACCCGCGATGTTACCTTGTTTAAAGAAAATTCTAAGATAAATTATGGATTACGGTGTTACGCGGTAGTTCCATTTTATTACAAAATATAATTTTATTAAAATTTTTATATAAATACTTAAAAACATGACCTATTTTGATTGAATAAGAATTTCATGTGTTTGTATTCCTAATAGAGTTTTGCTACATACAAACAAAATCGCGTACTAATATGCGTATCAATACTGATTCCTTCATATTTAAAATTTAAATTAGTATTGTTTTTAAACAAATCAACTTATTGACTAATCATATTTGATTGGTATACATATTAATATGTAATTGTGTTTGTAACTAAATTTTTTTTTTCTAATATATGTAAGAATTATATTAAAAGCTTGTATTTTGACCCGAAAATATTAGACTATTAGATAGGGGTGCCACCCTAAGAGCTGGGAGCAATCCCGTCGGGACTACTTTTACAAGTAATAATAAGTTTACAACTATTTTTACAACTCTCTTAAAAAAAAGTGACGCACATTTAAAATCCACGTAAAAAATTCACAATTTTTTCTAGGACTACCATCCTAAATCTATGTATACGTAACCTTACTTTAAAAATTTTGAGCTAATAACGGTTAGGTATGGTGTGGTAAAAGCATGAGTAGTTCTAACTGCTGCCAAGTCAAAACTAGGTGTACTGATATATTTCTTGTTTGTACGTTTCTCTTGAGACAAAGGTTATACACATCATCTTTCCTTATTTACTGCTGCTCTCACACATTTCTCGTGTTTTCCGTATGCCCATTTGTCATATCCCTAATGCAAACACAAACAACTTTCAGAGGGAAAAAAAAAAAAAAAAAACAACAAAACAACAACAAAGAAGGAAAACTTACATGATGTTTTTGCAGACATGTCAGATGGGATGAGACAGTTTTAGATTAAAAATAAAAATTAAATAAAATATTATTATTATTTTAAAATTTTAAAAAATGAAATTATTTATTATATTTTATATATAAATTTAAAAAAATTATAATGATAAAATGAGACGAAACGCTTTTCATAATATCGTCTTGTACTGTATGTATTCCAATAAAAGACTCGTTAGAGAAAAAGACAAAGAAATATTTAAAATAATTTATAGCTTTTTTTCTTGGTCCCTACGTAAAGAGATATCATGATGATGATTACTAATGTCAAAGAAATTAGGTCTGAATTAAATAAATATTATTGTCATCTAGAATTTATAAGTACTATATATAAATAAGGTGGTTGCTACCAGAAACAGAAGAAGAAAATGTCTCAAGTTGTCTTTCGTCATATATAAGCTGTTAAGTTCTGATACAAGTTTTATTATTTAGATTTGAAATGTCATGATTTTTTATTAATTATTTTAGTGTATTTGAAATCTGATATTTTGAGAAGTTTAATTAAATCTGGTCTAGATTTGGAAAAATTAAAATCTAGATTTTATTATAAGATCCAAATATTGGAATATTTGGACTTAAAAGAAAAAATTCCAAATCCAGCCTTCCAAATCCAGCTACCCAAAAGTCCCAAAAACAACTCCTATTTAGAACAACTTCACACCCAAAAAAAAAAAAAAACCCACATTTGATAGAAATTTTATACAAACAACTCTCCATATTGCCAACCAACTTTAAGAAACCCAACAATAATACATCTCATAAGATTTTTCAATAATTATAAAAAATCTCATTTACAAAATGTTTAGGATAGGGGTGGGCAGAGGGGGCCCAGCCCCCGCTACCCCGGCCCCATCCGCCCCACCCTGCATGGGCCGACGGGCTACCCAGCACCACCCATGCAGGGGCGGGGGACCTTGCCCCGCATGAAATACTCTAAGCGGGGGGGCAAGTGGTGGGTAGGGCCCAACCCCGCCCCGCACTCAATATTTATATTTATAAATATATATTTATATTTTACAAATTGTATATATATATTACAATTTGTCAGACTTGTTAATAAGAGTGTGAGACTTGTTCACAAGATTGCATATAGTATGGGCATCCTAGGCCAACTTTATATAAAACTATAAGGCCATACAAGAATCTTACTTGACCAATATGGGACTTATTGTGACTCTTGTAAACAAGTTTAACAAATTTAAAAATTAATAACATAATTTTTATGTTATCAGTTTTTACATTATTATTTTATATATAAATTTTAATTTACAATTTAATTATATAATAGTTTAGGTTTAAAAAAATATTTTTAGACTCAAAAATAATTTTTAGGTCCAATGGGACATTAGTGTTCTTAAAGTGAGCGGGGTCGGGGCGAATGAGATGTTCACCCCGCCCCCGCCTCCTGGGGGCAAGGTGCAGGGTGGAAATACCACCCTCCGCATATGCAGGGGTGGGCTGCGGGGAAGGGGTGCCCCCACCCCCGCATATGCGGGTAGCACCCCAAGTTTAGGATGTATTCTAAACATTGTTCACCAACACTCTCTACCTGCAACCAAGAAAGCTGATTGCCTAGAGTGCCTGAAGCACCTCCGATACTTAAAATCAATAATATGTAGAAGGGGATATCACAAAAGCTTCTCTCTTCGTCTCCTCCTTTAAATCCCAGATTTCTCTTCATCCTTACTATGAAACCTTAGCATTCTTCACTTTATAATGGCCCGACAGAGTTCTCGACTTCTTGCTCATGGCACCTCCTCTTCGGCTCTAGTATTTTTTATTCAAAGGGATGTTCCCTATTTTGAGAGTGTTGTCTGGCACTCTGTTCTCACCTCTAGGGATCTTACAAAGTTGAGGAACTTTTATGGGATTCCATATTATGTGATTCTTGAACTTCCTCACTTAGGTGCCATCGACGAGGAAGGTTATACTGAGAAGATGGCCTTGCCAAGCCGCGCTTTTGTTCATGGTTTAAGACTTCCCTTTTGTCACCCAGTGCACGACGTTCTTGATTTCTTTAAGTTGGCATTGCCCAACTTCATTCTCATACTTGGAGGGTCCTCTTATGCAGTTGTATTTTATGGTGGATGGTTTTGGAGCCTGCTCGGGTGGAATACCCAAATTTGACTGCCTGAGAATTCCTTGTAGTTTAATTGATTAGGGGCTCTATAGGCAATATTTGCAGCTTTCGTAAGCATTCTGGATGCCTGGTGTAATTCAAAAATCGCCATTCTAATGCCAAACAATGGTAAAGGAAGTTCTTTTTTTATTTCTGGTCAATGTTGGCAATTTCCTCTTTGTGAAGCCCCAATGGTGAATTTCCAATTAACGCCAATTGGCGTAGAGTTATTGATGACAAACACTTTGTAGGAGTGGGAACAAACTCGTGTTGATATGGTCCTCGCTTGGGTTTAAGAAAATGAGGACGCCATTTGGACTAAGGCCCTCTTAACCCCTGCCAATATTGACCATTTTTTAGTTATGTCCTTAAATGATTTTCTCACATTTTTAGATCCTACTCATTCTCTACCTTCACCTTCTTCTGTTACTGTTTCTTCCTCCTCTGTAGGTTGTTCTCCATCACCTGCTGCTACTCCCTGCATTCCTTGTGCCGCTAATGATTGTGTCTCTGTTCTGCCCTCATCCTTTGTTTCTCCATTGTCAGATACTTTTGATCCTTTTTTTGCAACAATGCCCACCTCACATGCTACTGATTCTTCTACTATCTCTACTACATGTAATACCCATCCCATGGCTACTCACTCCAAGTTTGATATTTCCAAGCCCAAAGTCTATCACAGTGTCACAAACTTGCCGCAAACACACTTCTTTCAATCCTTGCCTTGAAGGAACACCGTGGTTTCAAATCTGCCTTCAAGCACTCTGAGTAGGTTTCGGCCATGGATGAAGAAATTCAAGCCTTGCACTCCAATCATACTTGGCCCTTGGTTCCTCTCCCGCTTGACAAAAATGTTGTTGGATGCCGTTGGGACTTCCACACCAAGCTTCTTCTTGATGGTTCTGTTGAGTGCTACAAAGCATGACTTGTTACTAAGGGCTAAACCCAACTTTCTGGTTTTGATTATGATCAAACCTTCAATCTCGTTGTGAAAGCTACCACTGTGAGCCTGATTCTTTCTCTTACCATTTATGTTGTTGACCATTGAGTCAACTAGATGTTAAGAACGTCTTCCTTCATGGCACTCTCAAAGAGGAGGTTTATATGGATCAACCCCCAGGTTATATTGATCCATGTTTTCCTAATCATGTTTGTCATCTCCAGCGTGCTCTTTATGGTCTTAAACAAACTCCCCGCGCTTGGTTTCATTGATTTAGTACATTCCTACTTCATTTTGGCTGTATTCCTAGCCATGCTGACTCCTCTTTGTTTGTATATCACACATCCACTGGTACTATTTATCTTCTTCTTTATGTTGACCACATTGTTGTTACCGACAGCAACTCTCAACTCCTCACTAGTTTCATTGCTTGTCTTGGCAAAGAATTTCCTATGAAGGATCTTGGCTCTCTTCATTATTTCTTGGGCATTGAGGTTCAATCTACCTCCTCTGGTTTGTTTTGTAGTCAAACCAAATATGCTCTTGACATTCTCCAACGTGCAGATATGGTCGATTGCAAGCCTATTGTTACTCCTATGGTCGTTGGTCAAAGGCTCACTTAAGTTGGCTCCTTATTCTCTAATCCGACTCTGTATTTCCCCATTGTTGGGGCCTAGATGACTTGCGCAAACTAGACTGAGCAAATCTATTGCTCCACTTTATGGGAATATCTAGGACGAAGAGCCATGTATAACTTCTTCATCAAGGTCTTTAGTACTATCTCCATATGAAATTATGGATTTACCCAAAGCCATATAACATGTGACGCCCCCAACCTCCTCTTTAGATTTGATAGAAATTGAAGTATTAGGACATGTAACAAAATGTTACATACCCACAACCTAGCATGTTGATCTTTGTAGAAAAGTATTGAAGTGATGCATGTATCAACACTTCAATCTCTGTCAAATCTCAAACGGGGTTAGAGGCATCACATGTTATACAGCTTTAGGTAAATCCACAATTTCATATAGGGACAATACTAGAGACCTTAATGAAGAATTATACATGGCTCTCCTCTGAGATATTCCCATAAAGTGAAGCAACAGATTTGCTAGCTGGGAAAACCCCCTTATCTAGACTTTAGCAAGTCACTCGGGATTTGCTATTTGTTAGGCCAATTGCTCTTTGTTATTTGCGCTCAGGATTCTTCTTTACTTGGCTAGGTGAGTAATATATTTTTGTTGGAAATGATTAAAAAAAAAAAGGCATTGTGGCACTCTCAAGTACTTATTTGGTTCAGAAGTTGCCTTCTCTACCAATGAAATCTTCCTTAATCAACAGAATATTCTCTTGACATCTTGGTTGACAACAAACACTTTTTCTCTTTTCCAAGAGTTTTTATAATGGAAGAACATCTCAAACTCACAAGAGTTTCTAAGATATCACCTAAAGTACTCCAATGCTTCATATTNCTATTTCCTTTAGAAGTAGCTAGTGCAGGCCAAAACCATCCGCGTTGTAGTTCTTGACAGAAATTGAAAACTAAACTTCTAATTCTTCAAACAAAAGCGAACCATTAGTAGTCTGCTCCATCCTCACTTCATTTTGACATACCTTTTATTTGAGGCTGTTTGGTGCCCCAACTTTCTGGAGAAACAAAACATTCAAATCTCATTCTCATAAGATCCCCTTATACAAGGCAACATATAAAATGTAAACATGCAACAAACTGAAAAACTGAAAAGATACTAGTAACTAGAAATAGTTTGGGGTTGAATCAAAGAAACAGGCGTGCACACTACATAGTTCATGGGATCTTATGAACTAAATGCAAGAATAAGGAACTAAGAATAAAGAATAACCATGATATAGTTCCTTATTCTCGACTATTTCTACTAGAATATCGGCACAAGGGAAGATGGCCAACAAGAATAAAGGAGAATATAGCAAGCACATAATGGAGAAAGGGTTACCCTCCACCTTCGTTATTCCCCAATCAAACAGCTTTCATTCCACTGACACACCCCAATATAGCCCAGAAAAACATCCCAATTCATCCAACCACACAGAATTTGCTACCGACAGGTGGGTGCTTGATGAAATTAATTTCTTCAAAGATTCTATGTTCACTTACGCTACCATCAACCATCTCAAATCAAGTTGAACACCTTGCAGTTTCGAGTAGATTCTTTAGAGAAACGTATTATATTTCATGGTACAAAGATAAAAGGGATTCCTGCTGATGGATGGACCTTATAAATAAAAGATTTAATATTTTTATTCGTCCCAGATGGGTGCATGCAGCAAATTGTTCAACAACAGATAAATTTCTAAATTCAAAGAGAGGTAGTCACATTGTACATCAGACAAGTTCAAACAATTACATGCCCAATTTTTTGACATTATTAACCCCAAAAAAGAACCAATTTAATGACAGAAGCGGTACCTCGGCTCTGTATGACTTGATGACCGAAGTCAGCAACTCATCTCCTGCTTTGTGTCTCAATATTTGTATGAATTCATTTCGTGATATCTTCTTTTCCTGAAGACAGCAAAAGTTCAAGAAAATTAACCATAAGAAATTAATGGATTATTCTGAAAGAGAGAAAAAAGAACTGTTCGTGGCCTCTGAAGTGCAACTACAAGTACCTTGAAAGCTTCATAATACTTGCTGAGTTCTGAGACGGTGTGTGGAGGTAAGAACTTGGGAAGCTCTGAAATTAGAATTGTAAATGGCATCCAAGTTGAAGTAGGAATACGCGGTGGCTTCGGCATCCCTAAACAATTGACTTACGGATTAATCAGCAAAACACCCCCAGCACTGACTACTAATATTCATTCAAGAACGCCCTGGAATCCCAACACACGCATACACAAAGAAAGGCCAATTTCTCACCTGCCAAGCAAGATGGAGCTCTGAAACTTACTACAAACTCGGGCAAAATATGAGTGTTCATGTTGGTACTCCACACAATATACTTCCCAGGGGCCGCAAGATTGTCCACGCCTGAATGAAATTCTTCAGAACTCGGGTGACACTGCTCGGAACCGATCTGCACAAGCTCTGTCTTCCCCAATATAACACGACAAAGCAAAAGATATCGCAGACTGTCCTCGTCAACAACCGAGTTGCATGCACTGTTGTAGGTAACGAATATAAGTACTTGTTGAGAAAATCATACAATTCCTTTTATCAAACACATCGTGGAAAAAATATACTATAAGAAAGTGAGATAAACACAAGCTAGCTTACCTTTCCAGAGGTGAATCATCTGGTGAAAGACAAACGCCGCCCACAAACAATCCGTTGTTCCGAGAAATACCACAATGACAAAAACCATGTGAAACAATATGGGCTATCTCATCCTTGGAAGCGCCATACCAGGCATACTTGATATTCGCATTGCCAGGTCCGAATTTCTCTTCCATTGCCTTCGAGTAAATCCGAAACGAACTCGATATCGCTTGTCCCCTCACACCACCAAAACCGTTTCTATGTATGCCGACAACCGTTACATGCACGCCACGGGAAGCGAAACCCAACACGAGTCTCCTCTTGATACCGTCGTAAACTCTCTCTCCTTCAACCAGCCTAAGCAACCCGTCATCGAACACCGGGGAATGCTTAGAAATAGCAGCAGAAACGCCGCTTTCGCAACTAGGAGAGCGATCCTTCTTGATCACTAATGGTCTTTGAATCCGAATCTTCCATTCCCGTTTGCCCAACTTGCTCGTGGAGTTCTTGTTCAGACGAAGTGTTAGGCTTTGAAGTCGCAGACCCACCCGGCGAGGGATTAATGTTTCTGATCTGAGAGGGCGATGACAGACATTGATCTCCATTAATATTCTCCATTTACCTTAACAAAACAAAAGCAACTTATAACCGTCGAGGGAAATGATAAGAGCAAAATTACAATGTAACCGCCAAGAAAACCAGCCAGATTCCTAAACACAGAAATTCACGGAAAAACAAAAAATTCTAAAAAAAAAAAAAAAAAAAGGTCGAGAATGAGAGAGCATGTAAGAACAGCTTGGAAATCGAACCCGAAAAACTCCAATTCTACTGAAAAAATAAAAAAATAAAAAAAAGTAAAAAAATAAAAAGGAAAAGAAAAACCAAGACTCAGCGAAGGAATTAATGATGGACGAATACAGAGCGCCAAACAGAAAACAAAAAGAAAACCAAGAACCGACTCAAAAAAAATAAAAATAAATAAAGGAATTAAAAAAGCTTATTATCAAATCCTAAAGAAAGAACAGTTGAAAGACTCTGATTTCCATAGAATTTGAAGAAACAGGGCTTGGAAATTATAATTTGGCCCAAACAAACCCAGAAAAATGCATTAAACCTTTCTGGTCACAGAAAGATTGAATGGGAAGACAACATACTTGGAGAAGAAGTATGTGCATATATAGAAAGGGAATGCTTATGTATTATTGGCACATAGTAATTGACTGGAGAATTGGTGTTTTTATACGCTATAAACGTCTGTGGCATGGGCAGTAGAGGTTGGCATGGCTAAGAAATTAAGGTAATGAATGATTCACCGTTAATGTATAGTAAATTATTAGGTATTTTGAAATTAAGATGACGTAATTATACAATCTGACGTATTTTATGAAGTTACGTTAGTTTGAGTTTATTTATATGTAATTCATTTGTAATTAAAGTATTTTTTATTATATAATATCATGTAATCGTGGTGAGATGATTACCTAAATATATATAGATGACGTAATTAAACGATACGGTAATTATATAATATCTTATAACCATGATGAGATGACGTCTCAATGACATGACATGGTGATATGTAGTATTATAAACGTAATGATACCACATCTCGTGATTCATTTTTTATAATTATTTAAAAATTATGGGTAAGGATAGAATATTTGTCCTAACTTAAAAATTAAAAAATAAGTTTTAATAAGAGTATAGATGAAGTATTTAATAGTATATAGTAGATTCATAAATAGTACTGAATTAGAGTTTGGTTTCTTGCGGACATGTTGGTAATTAGCTAGATTGACTTGGAGTTTAGTGATATTTTACTTTCATTCTTATTGGTTAGAAGCTAATTACAGAATTAATAGGTATTTAAGGCTATTTAATAAATTCATAAATACTATAAAACTGAATTTATATATCCATTTTTTTCCCATTTTAAACCCTTAAATTGGACCCAAAACTCTGTCCGCTAATCCGTGTGGCTCTAACTGTTTTGCGTGAGTGACAGGCCTGTCGTTTTTGTTTTTCATTTCGAGGCGGTTAGTGTAGTGCCCCCCCCCCCCGGTTTTCGAAGGTTAATGAAACTACTATAATACCCTTGTGAGAATATTATCTTTTTCTAGACCAAGGAGAATTTGTTTGTTTCATGGGAAAATTTTTGAAGGAATGGATATGTTCGTACCCGCGATGTTACCTTGTTTAAAGAAAATTCTAAGATAAATTATGGATTACGGTGTTACGCGGTAGTTCCATTTTATTACAAAATATAATTTTATTAAAATTTTTATATAAATACTTAAAAACATGACCTATTTTGATTGAATAAGAATTTCATGTGTTTGTATTCCTAATAGAGTTTTGCTACATACAAACAAAATCGCGTACTAATATGCGTATCAATACTGATTCCTTCATATTTAAAATTTAAATTAGTATTGTTTTTAAACAAATCAACTTATTGACTAATCATATTTGATTGGTATACATATTAATATGTAATTGTGTTTGTAACTAAATTTTTTTTTTCTAATATATGTAAGAATTATATTAAAAGCTTGTATTTTGACCCGAAAATATTAGACTATTAGATAGGGGTGCCACCCTAAGAGCTGGGAGCAATCCCGTCGGGACTACTTTTACAAGTAATAATAAGTTTACAACTATTTTTACAACTCTCTTAAAAAAAAGTGACGCACATTTAAAATCCACGTAAAAAATTCACAATTTTTTCTAGGACTACCATCCTAAATCTATGTATACGTAACCTTACTTTAAAAATTTTGAGCTAATAACGGTTAGGTATGGTGTGGTAAAAGCATGAGTAGTTCTAACTGCTGCCAAGTCAAAACTAGGTGTACTGATATATTTCTTGTTTGTACGTTTCTCTTGAGACAAAGGTTATACACATCATCTTTCCTTATTTACTGCTGCTCTCACACATTTCTCGTGTTTTCCGTATGCCCATTTGTCATATCCCTAATGCAAACACAAACAACTTTCAGAGGGAAACAAAAAAAAAAAAAAAAACAACAACAACAACAACAAAGAAGGAAAACTTACATGATGTTTTTGATTAAAAAAAAAAAATTAAATAAAATATTATTATTATTTAAAATTTTAAAAAAATAAATTATTTATTATATTTTATATTAAATTTAAAAAAATTATAATATAAAATGAACAAACGTTTTCATAATATGCTTGTACTGTATGTATTCAATAAAAGACTCTCAGAGAAAAAGACAAAGAAATATTTAAAATAATTTATAGCTTTTTTCTTGGTCCCTACGTAAAGAGATATGATGATGATTACTAATGTCAAAGAAATTAGGTCTGAATTAAATAAATATTATTGTCATCTAGAATTTATAAGTACTATATATAAATAAGGTGGTTGCTACCAGAAACAGAAGAAGAAAATGTCTCAAGTTGTCTTTCGTCATATATAAGCTGTTAAGTTCTATACAAGTTTTATTATTTAGATTTGAAATGTCATGATTTTTTATTAATTATTTTAGTGTATTTGAAATCTGATATTTTGAGAAGTTTAATTAAATCTGGTCTAGATTTGGAAAAATTAAAATCTAGATTTTATTATAACATCCAAATATTGGATTTGGAGTTAAAAAGAAAACATTCCAAATCCAGCCTTCCAAATCCAGCTACCCAAAAGTCCCAAAAACAACTCCTATTTAGAACAACTTCACACCAAAAAAAAAAAAAAAACCCACATTTGATAGAAATTTTATCCAAACAACTCTCCATATTGCCAACCAACTTTCAGAAACCCAACAATAATACATCTCATAAGATTTTTCAATAATTATAAAAAATCTCATTTGCAAAATGTTTAGGATAGGGGTGGGCAGAGGGGGGGCCCAGCCCCCGCTACCCCGGCCCTGTCCGCCCCACCCTGCATGGGCTGACGGGCTGAAGAGCCATGTATAACTTCTTCATCAAGGTCTTTAGTACTATCTCCATATGAAATTGTGGATTTACCCAAAGCCATATAACATGTGACGCCCCCAACCTCCTCTTTAGATTTGATAGAAATTGAAGTATTAGGACATGTAACAAAATGTTACATATCCACAACCTAGCATGTTGATCTTTGTAGAAAAGTATTGAAGTGATGCATGTATCGACACTTCAATCTCTGTCAAATCTCAAACGGGGGTTAGAGGCATCACATGTTATACAGCTTTAGGTAAATCCACAATTTCATATAGGGACAATACTAGAGACCTTAATGAAGAATTATACATGGCTCTCCTCTGAGATATTCCCATAAAGTGAAGCAACAGATTTGCTAGCTGGGAAAACCCCCTTATCTAGACTTTAGCAAGTCACTCGGGATTTGCTATTTGTTAGGCCAATTGCTCTTTGTTATTTGCGCTCAGGATTCTTCTTTTACTTGGCTAGGTGAGTAATATATTTTTGTTGGAAATGATTAAAAAAAAAAAGGCATTGTGGCACTCTCAAGTACTTATTTGGTTCAGAAGTTGCCTTCTCTACCAATGAAATCTTCCTTAATTAACAGAATATTCTCTTGACATCTTGGTTGACAACAAACACTTTTTCTCTTTTCCAAGAGTTTTTATAATGGAAGAACATCTCAAACTCACAAGAGTTTCTAAGATATCACCTAAAGTACTCCAATGCTTCATATTTATAGGAGATTAAGTAGATATAACCATAACACGAAAAAATAATCTATAAATGTGATAAAGTAGACACATCTGTGTCTTACCCTCACACTCATTGGATCACAGATGTTTGAGTAGACTAATTGCAATGGAAAAGATGCCCTAGTGAATTTTCTAAATGGTTTTCTTTTGGTTTTTCCCATAAAACAATGTTCATATGTGGGCAAAGTGACCTTAGCGAAATTGCCTATTAGGCCTTCTCTAGCTAATCTAGTCATTCTTTCTTGTCCTATATGGCTAAGCTTAGCATGTCATTTATATGAATCTAAATTATCAAATACAGAAAGAAGAAGAAAAAACAAAACATAAATAAAATAGACTCATTCATACATTAATAATCCAAATCCATTATCATAAAACCGTCTATAGAAAAGTACAACCATAAAAAACATTGCCCAAATATAAGGAAACACAATTCTTTTCAAATACAATTTAAAAACCAAGTCTTAATAAATCAATTACAGAAAGTAAGTTTCATCAGATCTCAGGAGCATATAGCATATTGTGGAGAAATAGAGCGCAGCCTCCCCGCAAGTCCAACATGTAGATACCAAGCCTCAGCACCTCCACACTAGCTCCATTCCCCATCTTTATATCACGAATCCCAGTTGGAATCTGACAATACTCCACAAAACCAACTTGATCTGGCGCTATGTGTTCGGTCCTTACTAAATCAACAACCCATACAGGATGTAAATGAGCAACCATCACATGGCTACTTACAAAAATAATGTGAGAATAGTCAATGTACCTTCATCGATTCAGTGTAATCACGACCTAAGTGGTCTTTCTTTCTGCAATCGAAACACTCTAATTTTGACTTGTTCTTCCCATGCTTACCTCTCTTGGTGTGCTGAAAAATTCCTGATCATTTCTTCTCTTATCTAGCAGCTACCCCTATCTTGGATTTCTTGCCTTGCCCAAACTAGATTGAGCCATATAAGTTGAATGTTTGGGCCTAGCAACCTCAAGCTCCTAGTGACACGAGACATCATCAAAGTCCTTCATGTTCTCCTTGTGCATCAGATTCTAGCTAATTTCCTCCCAAGAATCTGATAGTGAGCATATCACTACTTGGACTTATTGTTCATCAGTTAGGTTGTTTCCTGCCATTTTAAATTCACGGATCATGGTCGACATTTCCCTAAGATGCAGTCAGAGCGCATCTTACAGGATTCAAACCTCATAGCAAATCCATGTAACCTCATGGCCGAAGTTCCACCAAACTTCATCTTCAGTGCTTGCCACATGTTCTAGGCAATGTCATGGATTTCAAACTCATACATGAGATCATTGTGCCTGCTGCTTAATATGATAATGTGCGGACAACAGTTCTTCTTCACCTATTCAATATGGGCTTCATTATCTCTCTTGTGTTGGTCCGAATCCCCTTTATCAGACTTATTAAAGGAGTGAGTTAAAGCCTCCAAGACCTCCTGCTAATCTAAGACATTGGATCTTGTGATGTCAAATGCCATAATTCTTTGCATTCAATTTCTCTCCCTCATTTAAATCAGCAGTTATATTCTTGGATGTCATTTCACTACAAAATGTGCCAAAAAATAAAAAGGATATTACACACACCTAAAAAATTTGTCGCATTTATACAAGCTAGAAGAGAAATAATTAAAACACATTACAAGATTGAAAACTCATTAAGTTTCATAATCATCTCTTGCACCACAATGTTTCATAATCATCTCTTATATATATAGGAGATCAAATTCTCCTGAATCTCAACTATATTCTCACTATCTTAAGTAGTCATCTAGCCCTAGTCATATGTAAAGACAGAACCTACTAAAACGGCAGTCACCTTTTGGGCCACTCTACAAAGGTAGCTACTCAGACTACAACAACTTCTTGGACCAGTCTACAAAAATGCTTCCATCAGTGCATTTACAATTTTTATTAGGGCCACCATAATCTTTTGCCTATACAGTGCATTTATTGTTCTTATTGGGGTCACCACAATTCTTTCAGTCTATCATTCACACTGACAATTCTAACTAAGACTACTTAGTGAGAATTTTCTATTTTATTAGTAAAAAAGAAAAGACTAATGTCTAAATATTCAAGCCTAATATACATAGTTAATAAAATAATCATATATCCACATATTCAATTCACACATACATGTAATCACATTTAATCTAAAATATTACATAGAGATCACATGAAATATAATATTATAGAATAATTATAAAAACATGTATAAAACATTTTTTTTAAATGCATAATAAATACATTTAAAAACTCCACCTAAATCAAGAGAAACTCACAGCTCAACAGTGCACCCATTGGTGTGCCCATCTTAGTTTTGTGAAGTGGTCCTACCCAAGTGTGCCAGTTTTATTGTTTTATTCCTTTAAAAAAAACATTGGGCTTATAATCGCTAGGCCGAAATTAGCCCAGCTCCATTTTTTTAATAAGACTAATGCGCCAAAAGGCCCAAGCCAATTACATGAGTCATCTTCATCATCAAAAACGTTAAGGCAACAGCTCAAACATAGAAAAATTTTCCAGCTGCCACCACTTCACAAAACCAAGTAGGGCGCACCACTGAGTTGCGAGTTTCTCTTGGTTCAGGTGGCATTTTTAAATATATTTATTATACATTTAATAAAATTGCATATGTTTTTAGACACGTTTTATTCTTATTCCATAATGTTATATTTCATGTGATCTCTTATTTAATATTTTAGATTAAATATGATTACATGTATGTTTGAATTGAACATATGAATATATGGTTATTTTATCAACTATATATATTAGGGCTGAATGTTTAGAAATTAGCCTTCATTTTTTTTTTATGATAAAATAAAAAGTTCCCACTAAGTAGTCTTAATTAGAATTTTTAATGTGAATGATTGGCTAAAAGAATTGCAGTGACCCCAATAAGAACTGTAAATGCATTGTATAACCAAAAAACTATGGTGGCCTCAGTAAGAAATGTAAATGCACTGATAAAACCATATTTGTAAATTGGTCCAATAGGTTGTTGCAATATTAAAGTAATCATTTTTGTAGACTAGTCTAACAGGTTTCTGTGATTTTAGTAGGTTCCATCTTTAAATTTGACTAAGGCTAATTGACAACTTAAGATAGTTGGAGTATGGTTGAGATTCGGAAGGATTTGATCTCCCATATATATTGTTAAATTTCTGCAAAAACTGGATTAGAAATTAATAATTAGATATTATGACGCAAAAGATGATTATAAAGCCTAACGAATTTTCAATCTTACGATGTGTTTGTATTATTTTTCTTCCAACTTGGATAGACGAGGCAAATTACTTAGGGGTGTGTGTGTGTGTAATATCCATTTTTTGCGTATTTCGTAATGAAATGACATCCAAGAATATAGCTGTCGATTTAAACAAATGTGGGAAATTGGATGGAAAAAATTATGACATTTGGCATCGCAATATCCAATATGTCTTAAATAAGCAGGAGGTCTTAGAGGCTTTAACTCACTGCCTTAATAAGCCAGAGAAAGAAGACTCGGACCAACATAAGAGAGATAATGAAGCCTATTGAATGGGCTAAGAAAAACCGTTGTGCGTTCATTATCATATTAAGCAACATGCACAATGATCTCATATATGAGTTTGAAACCTATGACATTGTCCAAAACATGTGGCAAGCACTAAAGATTAAGTTTGGTGGAACTTTGGTCACAAGATTGCGCATATTGACTATGAGGTTTGACTCCTATAAGATGCGCTCTGATCACATGATGAAGCAGCATCTTAGGGCAATGTCGACCATGATCCGTGAACTCAAGACGGTAGGAAACAACCTAAATGATGAGCAACAAGTCCAAGTAGTGATATGCTCACTACCAAATTCTAGGGAGGAAATTAGACAGAATCTTACGCACAATGAGAATATCAATGACTTTGATGATATCTCGCGTCACTTGGAACTTGAGGCTAAGCGCTTAGAGGCTGCTAAGCCCAAACATTCAGCCTATATGGCTTATTCTAGTTCACGCAAGGCATCTAGACCTAATGCAAGATGTCCAAGATAGGGATAGCTGCTAGACAAGTGAAGAAAAGGTCAAGAACTTCTCAGCGCAACAAGAGAGGCAAGCGCGGGAAGAACAAGTCAAAGTTAGAGTGCTATAATTGCGGAAAGAAATGCCACTTTGCTCATGACTGCACTAAGCTGAAGAAAATACACTCTGACTATTCTCGCATTGTTTTTATAACTAATCATATGATGGTTGCTCATTCATATCCTGTGTGGACTGTTGATTCAAGTGCAACTAAACACATAACACGAGATTGAGTCAATTTTGTGAAGTATCGTCGAATTCCAACTGGGAGTCGTAATATCAAATTGGGGAATGGAACTGGCATGGAGGTGTTAGAACTTGGTACCTACAAGTTAGACTTGCGAGGAGGCCGTACTCTATTTCTTCACGATGTGCTATACGCTCTCGATATCTGAAGAACTTACTTTCTGTAGTTACTTTATTAAGACTTGGTTTTCAGATTGTATTTGAAAACAATGGCATTTCCTTATATTTGAGCAATGTTTTTTATGGTTGTGCTTTTCTATCAGACAGTTTTATGATAATGGATTTGAATTATTCAAGTATGAATGAGTCTATTGATTTTCTTTTTGCATTTGATAATTTGGATTCATATAAATGACATACTAGACTTAGCCATATAGGGTAAGAAAAAATGGCTAGGTTAGCTAGAAATTGCCTAACAAGCAATCTCGCTAAGGTTACTTTATCTGCATGTAAACATTTTCTTATGGGAAAAGTCAAAAGAAAACCGTTTGAAAAAACCATTAGAGCATCTTTTCCATTGCAATTAGTCCACTCAGACATCTATGGTCTAATAAGTGTGAGGGCAATTTACGGAGGTGTCTACTTCCTCACATTTATAAATGATTTTTCACGTTATGGTCATGTCTACTTAATCTCCCATAAATCAAAGCATTAGAGTGCTAGGTGATATTTTATAATAGTTGATAATCATTTTAACAAGAGTATAAAGGCTCTAAGAATTGATCGTGGATGTAAATATTTGTCTGATCAATTTAAAAGGCTCTGTGATGAGAAGTGAATTAAAAGGCAGTTAACAATGTCATTTACGCTACAATAAAATGGGGTGGCATAAAAGAAAAATCAAACACTATTTGAGATAGATTGATATGGCACAAACAAACCTACCAATATCATTTCTTGATAAGATACCAATATCATATTGGTTGTCAACTAATAAATCAATCCTCCATTCCTTGGAAGATCACTCAATGATCCAAAAAAATCTCTCAACAAGATAAATCTCTTTGTTCTATGAGTGAAAACTCCTAAACTTTGGGAATCTTGAGTGTGTCTCTAAATTTATCTACATAGCACACTCGCACATTGGGTGAATGAGAAGTTAGAAGTTTGAACACTGGATTTATTTGTGGAACAACTACACAAATTATTCTTGAGGTTTTTTCTTCCGCGGTGTATATTTACATCTTTTACCTATTTAGCACATTTTAAACCATTAAACCAACATCAATGTTCATAAATGAAAACTTATTGACAAAGTTGTCGATCCTTTCCATGAATTCTCACAAAGTTATTGACGTCTTCCTCACCAAGTCAACCATGAAGGGGCTTTAAAGCCATGCCTCTCCTAGGAGTGCTGCCAGTGTTATTTTCTTATTTTGATCATTCACCATCAAACTCTCCTTGTTCAACCAAGTAAGGTATCCCCTAAGGCATTTGTCATCCTACTTTATTGTGAGGAGGTAGGTGGCCAACCGTCTCTTCTTCCTGCTCGCCATGAATTGTATGATGAACTACCTACAAAGTTCTTCAAAACTGGTGATCAATCCTACATGCAGATTTTCGAACCACCTTTTTGCCACACCTTTGAGGGTTAACGGGAAAGTTCTATATGAAATCTTCATGGAAAGCCATGTAAGGCCATATGGGTCTTGAAGGTTTCCATGTACTCTACCAAATCCTTGAACCCATTGTAAAGGTCGGTTTGTGGGATCTTGGCTATATGGTATGTTCGTACTAGCGAGAGAAGCATCACTATTATCTCTCGGCTATATGGTATGTTCCTGCTATTGAGTTGGTTGCCGACTGACGACAACGCTCCCACTCATTTTGCTATCTCCTCATATATATCCATAAGGTCCCACAAGCTATCATGAATCATTTTCTTCTCCTCCTGTTTGTTCTGGGTTGTTCCTCCTTCGCTTAGAGACTCCTCATCGTGCTATCTATCGTTAGCTTGACCTCCATCTCCTTTGAATCCTACATCCTCTCATTTTAGGGATTCATTCTCCCTCTGCAAGGCCTCTATCTATAGTGTTATTTTCTACAATCTTTCTTCCCTCTCGATGAACCTCCTATACATTCTATCATCCATCTACCAGTCCATTGCGGTCACTTCCTAGTCATAAATTGTGTGAGAATGTGTGGTAGCTGGCATATGGATCTTGCCTCACCAGCTAATCTATCAGTATACAAGAAAAATGCATACCTAGAGCATCATAAGAAGGTATAACGATAAGAATAACTGCATTGAGAAAGTAAGTATAATTAGTTTTATGTATAGATGAAAGTTAGCCAATAAAACAATCCCCCTACCAAAGAAAAAAACTGTCAGTAAGAATTAATCAAAATATAATTTTTGTTGATAAGTAATATCTTTAATCAAAATAAAATGGACTTACCTTTTTCCATTCCATGCCATCAGCTTTAGCAACAATGGAAATAAAGTTATGACTATTATTAGTCACTTTCCATTATTCCATCACCTTTCACAAATTTTTTCAAGCTCCCTAGGATGCGTGACTAATACTTGGACTCCATGGGATAATATTGAGCCACCATCTGAATAAGATCAACTTTGACAAGTAAAGAACAGACAAGCATCTAAATATTAAGCAGTTAGAACAGCTCATGTCAAACACATCATAAAAGTCAGCTCTATTTTATGTAAAGTTAGCAAAAACCACATCCTGCACAAATCTAATATGTGAAAAAAAAAAACATTTACCTCCTCAATCTCTTTAGCTTCTAAGCCATCATGCAATGCTTCAACTATCAAATACATATACAAAGTTTGATGGTCAATACCATAAGCATCAATTTTGGGGAGATCTGCTATAAACAGTTACAAATGCATGTAGAAGAAATATATCTCTTCTATTTTCCTCTCCTGCAACTAGTTAAGAATGCACAAAAATAAATCCACATCAATCAAACCTCAAGAATATTACTTAAATGACCAAGCAATTTTCAACATTGTTAGTTGCCAGAGGACGGCCATCGAGCTATTATGCATAGCTAGCTAATCTGTAAGTGTTTGCTTTTTTACGAATAAAATGTTCACTTCTTTATCATGTCACAGCAATTTGGGGCTATCTTCTCTTGAGAATGTATCTAGATCATCCAGTGACATATCTAAGATTTAAGCTTTAAAGGAACACCGCATTCTCAAATATTAATCAAATGTACTAATTTTAGGTTCTTAAAATTTATGATGATATCAGGGATAGTGAAGTTTAGAAATTATTGCCACAAAAAATGTTTCCATATCAATCAAAACTTAAGCATATTACTTCAATGAAATTATTATTTTTTAAAGTGAAACAATTCAATGCAAAAATATTGAGCCAACTAGCTCTTAAAACCATAAGAAAACTAATTTAAGAAAGCAATTGTAATTTAATCATCTCACTTTAAAGCTAGTTATAGAAATCTTCTAGGTTAAATGAAGAAAACTGGAAAGGAAACTTTTAAATTGAAAGAATTACAAAAGCAAACAAAAATTTTATAAGATCTATGCCAACTTAAAGCTAGTGAAAGAAGGGGAATAACCCCACAAAGAATAAACTCCAACTTTATTCCTTACAAGTAGCACATTCTGCCAACGATACACTCACTTCTGAAAGGATAAGCTATAACCAAAGAGGTGATCAATAGTTCAAAATCTCTCAATAACATTTTACCTTCCTCGTCGAAGGTTAAATTCCACTTTTGAACCTTCTAGCCATCCTCGTACAACTCCAAATCCAAGTTCAACACGGTAGGCATTTGAACCACCAGAATAATGAATCCAACTCCAAATTAAAATCAACCAAAACCCAAATAAAATGAGAGAGAGAGAGAGAGAGAGAGAGAGAGAGAGAGAGAGCAATAAAGTACTTGTCAAAACCAAAATTGGCTAAAAACACCAAGTCCCAAAAAAACACCAAGTCCCAATAACAAAAATCCATAAAATCACAACCTTCTTGCAGGTGCTCTTCGAGTTTAAAAGTAGACTTTTGAGCTTTCACAAACCTCCATACCTGTGAATTCTTCTTCAGAAGAGATCCAAGAGATTTATCTGTAGATAGAGACCCCATAAATCTCCATTCCTTTAGAGGAGACCAATCCTCTCTAGATATTGGAGACCCACGAGGGGTTTTGAACAGGGAGACCAGCGCAAGTCTCGGCCATCAGTCTTCTTCTCAGTGGGTTTTTCTATGATCTAAAGAGAATGATTTGAATGAGAGAGAGTTTTGCAAGGTGTTTTTTGAAAGAAAGGGAGAAAGAGCGTGAGAGAGAGATGAAGACCCATGACTTGCGATGAGTTGAAGGAGAAGAAGAAAAACTGGAAGCTTTTTTGTGTCCTGCAAGAAGGCTTCTAAAGGGAGAAAAATGAGGAAGAGAAACATAGCAAGAAAGACAGAGGAAGACAGGAAAAAATTGAGGTAGTGCTAGGTTCTAAAACTCAAACTTTTGCAACGATAATAGTCGCGGTAAAAGAATCATAAATCGCCGCATAATTTGTGCTCAATGCATATTTTTGCTGCAGAAAATAAAAATTGCCTGCAAAAGCTAGTGTTTCTTGTAATTAATTTATATATATGGTCTCATTTATATACGATCATGCAGATATTTGCAAATAAAAGCCTCGGAGAATTGTCAAACATTTTCAAATACTTGCACAGTATCACTACTTCCTTCCTTCAAGCGATTGGGGGAGAAGTGATCAGGGTAATCCTGGCTTTGCCTATTTTTAATTCTGTTTGGTTGTCCAAATTAAAATACATTCCGCTGCTCTTAATTTAAAATAAAAATCAACAAATTACTAATAACAATTAATCCTACTTAGCAAAGATTTATGTAGATGATAAACTTGATTTTAGAAACATCTAGAATATGAATCTAATGTCATTCATATATGTCATTAGTGAGGTTCTTACTATTTTCATGCAAGAAATTAAGGTAATTCATGTATGACTCTAGTTGGAAGAAATGCATGTATAGATTTACTTTTGATCAACTTGAATGAAATATTCAAAGTGATTGGGATTACTCTCTCTTGTTCTCTCTCTCCCATATGGGCAAGCCCCTAGCTATTCATTGCCCAGGCTAGTAACGTCTGGGATCATGGCAATGAAGGCTGGCCTCTATGGCCAACCATATGTTACCATTTTTTTAAATGGGTGTTTCAAATTCCTCTTCCGAGAGGTTAGGTTAGGGTAACATTATTTTCTCTCTCAAAGTTCTCTCTCTGTCCCAAAATTCTCTCTTGGAATAGCATATAGGTCTTGGGTATTTTGGGTGTAGCGATAGGCTATCTACATGTTATACTTAGGGCTGAGCAAAAATCTGATTCCAAATCCGACTCTACTCCAATTGCGACAAAACGAAGTTGGAGTCAGTTTTTTTAAAAATTTTCAGCTGGAGTCTGAGTTGTCACTAAACCAACTCTAATTCTGATCCAATTTGACTCCGACTTTATACTACTCCGACTCTTACTACTACTTTGCCCTCTGACTTCAACTTTGACTCTGAATCTTACTCTGATATTGTACATATGTTATAAAAATATGTATTTATCTATATATTTATCATATATACTATTATAGTTATATAGTTATATAACTAAAACTTATATAATTAAATTCAATAATATACTAGTATGAGTTAATTATTATAAAATAATATACTTATACGAGCAATCAACTTAACAAATAACAAATTTTGAGTGACTTGCTTAAGTCTATATGAGGGGGTTTTCTCAGCTAGCAAATATGTTGCTCCACTTTATGGGAACATCTAGAATGAAGAGCCATGTATAACTTATTCATCAAGGTCTTTAGTACTACCCCCATATGAAATCGTGGATTTACCCAGAGCCATATAATATGTGACGCCCCCAACCTCCACTTTGGATTTGATAGAAATTGAAGTATTAGGACATGTAACAAAATGTTATATACCCACAACCTAGCATGCTGATCTTTGTAGAAAAGTATTGAAGTGATGCATGTCTTGACACTTCAATCTCTGTCAAATCCCAAGTAAAGGTTAGGGGCATCACATGTTATACAGCTTTGGGTAAATCTACAATTTCATATAGGGACAATACTAAAGACCTTAATGAAGAATTATACACGGCTCTCCTCCGAGATATTCCCATAAAGCGGAGCAACATATTTGCTAGCTGGGAAAACCCCCTTATAGACTTCAAGCAAGTCACTCGGGATTTGTTTTTTGTTAGGCCGATTGCTCTTTGTTATTTGCGCTCAGGATTCTTCTTTTACTTGGTTAGGTGAGTAATATATTTCTTTTGGAAATGAAGAAAAGGCATTGTGGATGTTAAAAAAGTTCAAGCAATTTTTATCACAACACTTTTGCATCTAAGACCTTGGCAATCTCAAGTACTTCTTTGGTTTGGAAGTTGCCTTCTCTACCAATGAAATCTTCCTTAATCAATAGAATATGCTCTTGACATCTTGGTTGACAACAAACACCTTTTCTCTTTTCCAAGAGTTTTTATAATGGAAAAACATCTCAAACTCACAAATCAAGATGGTGACCTAAGGCCTAATCTTAGGTACTACTGTCCTCTTGTTGGCCAGCCAATCTATCTCACCATTTCTAGGCCCAATATTGTTATGTTGTCAATCTACTTATCGAGGTCATGTATCACTCTCACAAGCCTTAGCATGATGATGTTGTCCAAGTCTTGTGCTACAACAAGTCTTCTCCAAGTCTTGGCATTTTCCTACTATTGACATCTGATTTTCAAATTCATGCCTACAACAAGTCTTCTTCCCCACCACTACCACTTAAGTAACCACCTCATTAAAAAAACAAACAAACAAACAAACCCTATAAATGAGAGTTTCATGCACATCAATAATAAGAGTGAAAAAGTAAACATACAAAAAGACTCTCCTCTCTCTACAAATTTCTAAAGAAACTATCTTGGTCAGCTCTTAATCTTGAAGTGTAGAATTATTTATGAGACTCTAATAGCCTCCTCAGCGACGTAGAGGTATAAACACAATAAAGTGACGTGGGCTGTAAGACAAGTAAAGATCCAAGTTTGTGGAAATTTTGCTCCTCAAAGTAATTGGAATTAACCTTATTTAACAATGGTATAAGAGCCTATACTGCTTGTTTTCACCTCCATGAATATCAATACATGTTCTTTGATGCTTTAGAATGGGTTTAAAAGCATGTAATTGGTTATATGCTTTTAGAGGCTACAGTATGACATGTTTAAGGTTGAATTATCTACATGAAAATATTCTTTATAATGTGTAACACCCCACTCCCCAGGTTTAAGAATAAAGCACTTTTCAAAATTTTTGGGGAAGCCGAAGTGCTACTATTGAACCTGACTTAAAAATATTTTCTTTTATTCTAAAAGAAGCTCCAAGTACAAAAATTCCTTATAATAAATAGAGTTATTTTATATTAAAATACTAAAATTATAAATGAGGGTGTACAGAAGAAATTATTAAAATTTTTCAAAATCTGTACCATGAAAATCATAACTTAAAATCTCTGCACATGATCTAAGCCACTGTCACGCCTCCCTAGACTAAGTCCAGTCTTGTAGCTCTAACTTCATAAATATTCTCACATATAGTGGTTTAAAAACACAAAAATAAATTAAAATGAGTTGATGACTCAATAAAAAAACCCATAATAATGTAAACATACTTAACATAAGATTTTTTATAAAAGTTTTCATGCTGAGAACTTAAAATCATGACTAATCATACTAATGTTTATGTTATGCATGATTGATTTATCTGAATTAATTGACTGATTTGATTGATCTGACTTATTTGGCTGGCCAACACACTTAACTCTATGTGCAAGGTTGTGCACTAACTTCCCCTGCTGCAGCAAAGGAAGCTAACTATGTAGTACTCTGGCATACTATGATGGACCACGCTTGAATCTATGGCTTGTACATCTACCCTAAAACTGCATTTGTACTATGCATCTAAATGGTCATTTGATTAAACTGGTCTTATATTATCTTCCACTTGATCTTAAGAAAGTTTACGTGTTTTATGAAATGTGAGATACATAATACATATATAACTATAATATGCAGAATGAAACATGATGAATAACGTGCTGGCAAATATCATGGCATGCGTGGTATGTAAACATTGTCTAAAATTGATTCATATATTTTTTTGTTGAGGTCCAGCCCAAAATATAGCACCCATTGTGAACAAATGGGAGATGTTAATAGTGGGTACCCCCATGACCCATGTTGTGTCCACATGGGTGGAGAACTTATTAATTAACTCTCCACCACTAGGAGAGTTAAGTAACTTTCCACCACTATCACTTAACTTCAAAGAAGTTAATTAACCATCCCATTAGAAAACTATATAAATGAGAGTTTTATGTACATTAATAATAAGAAAGAAAAAGTGAATATACAAAAAGGTTCTCATCTCTCTACAATTTTCTAGAACAACCATCTTAATCAACTCTTGATCTTGAAGCGTGGAATTATTTAGGAGACTCTAGTAGCCTCCTAAGCGACGTAGAGGTATAATCACAACAAAGTGATGTGGTAAAGCAAATATCCGGATTTGTGTGAATAGAAATGATAGTTGCAGTCGTAAGTGCTCAAGCGCTATGTAATCACTTTGAAAAAAGTGAATAAATATGAGATACACATGAAAAGAAATTAATATTTTAATAGTAGATTTTACTTTTTTTTAAAGCTACTGCATGGCGTTTACACACTGATATGAACCCGCAGAATTAAAATTCCTTGAACTCACAATCAATTTAAAAACTTACTCAAAAAAGCCAAGATCAAGTTAATAGAAAAACCTAGACCCGTTGAGGAACTCATTTCAAGAATCTAGATTATATAAAAATCTAGACTCGTTGAAGAACCTGTCTCAAGAACCCAAATTACAAAGGAGGAACGCCACAAAGGTTATGATTTACCTTTAATAAGTTCAAAAATTTAATCAAGTACAAGAGTAAATAAACTCAACTCACAATGAATAAAATTTAGTAATTTTCATAAACTTTCATATATTGTTTAAAATGAGACAACAAAAAGTATTTAAACTAAAACCTCACAAAACCCTAGGTAAAGTAAAGCCCCATCTTCCAAAAATGCCCCTGAGTGAATAGTGTTGCGGCTACAGTACCGTGCTACAATAACTCGGCTACAATAACCCTTTTGAAACCCTAGGTCAACAAAATAATAACTTTTCCAATATACCCTTAAGCCTTTCTCACAATAAACTCAATTATTTTAAACTAATAAAATAAGTTCTTTAAATGAATTAAACAAGTTGAAAGCCTTCAATTGTCCAAAGCCTTTAAGTCATGTTGTTTTGCTCTCTTTTATAGCTTGTATCAAATGAATCAAAACTAAATTTTTATTTTTCAAGCTCATCTTGAATGTTAGGCTCTTGCAAGACTCTTTTCAAGTAGATTGAACCAATCATTGCATTACTGTCTTGCTCTTCTTAGTTCTCGATTTTGTGATTGTCATATCTGGAACTTGAAAACGATTTTTAAGACCTGGTCCATCTTGGGTCCCATCATTCCCCCTCTCCTCAAAAGGATTCAACTTCGAATCTCCACCTGCATCAAAGGGAAAAAGTTCAATAACATTGAAAATAGCATAAACATAATACTTAACTGGAAGATCCACTTGATATGAATTATCATGAATTCTCTCAAGAATTTGGAAAACTCTATCCAAGCTACTCCTATCATCAACAAGCAAAAACATCAAATCTAAAGAAGTAAGTGGATTAAAACTATAAACAATTTCAAAAGGAAAATATGAAGTAGTAGTATACATGGTCCAATTATATACAAACTCTATAAATGGCAAATGATACTCCCGCAAGCGTGCATGCAATCAGTCAATAAAAGGCAAATGATACTCCCACAAATGTTCATGCTACACGTCAAAAATCTTCTTTACACCAAACTGACTATTCCAATTATATGCAAACTCAATAAATGGCAAACCATATTTCCAAATGTGTTCATGCAATACGACAAAAATCTTCTTTACACCAAAATGTCCCAACAAACCACATTCATGCATAAGAAACTCACGCATAAGACTAGTAGGCTCACAAAGTCTATTCTCTTTACACAAATACCAATCTAGTCTATAACACTTATCAAACGATGCTTTATCACGTACTTCATACACACTAGCAGTCATCAACATTAGCATAAAATTTCTTTTCATATTTAAATCTCAATAGCTTTGCATATAAAATGAAGATAAGGACATACCTTCTTGATAATACATCGACCACAAGATTATCCTTACCATGTGTGTATTTGATTTCATGAAAAAAAATCTCAATACATTCCTCCCACTTAGCATGCATTCTAGTCAACAACTTACCTTGTCCTTTCAAGTGTGTCAATGACTCATGTTCTTCAAAAAAATGTTAGGTAGGGATTATCACACCTGGCTTAAAATCAATATATTGCTCTATCTATCTAATAGGTGGGAATCCACTAAACACACTAGTAGGAATCATGACCTCATATCACTGCAATAAAGAAGCAACAACAATTGATGATTTGCATCTTAATTTAATCATGCTCATTAAGATAAATAAAAATTGGTGACATCGTCTAATCCTATATGGTTGGATACTAAATGGAGGATGCAAAGTGTTAGTTTGTGAGTACAATGTATTAGTTTTAGTATTGAGGTGCAAAATATAAAATCCTTGGAAGCTAACATGTGTTGTTGTGTTTTGATCATGAGTTATGCTATACCAAGACCTCATACACCGCACACCTCTTAAGTGGTTGCCAGCGTGTATTTTTATTTGTAAGTTAAACACCCCTGCAACATAAAAATCAACAAAATCCCTAGTCTCCTCCAATACAATGAGAGTATGACGACAAGCCAAGGAGACTACTCCTCGTAGGAGTTTATTCTCTTCCTATGGAGGTATGAGAGCTTCTTTGTTTGTGCTGGAAAAATTTCTAGAGAGGTAAAGAGTTTTTTTTCCTAATCAGCACCTTACTTGTGAGAGTTTCTCCTTCATAGTTGTTTTGCAATTGAAAAAAAAAAAAAAAAAAATTCATGCAAGCAAGCCGATCGACCCCAACTCATACCACAGATTATGAGAGCTAATTCTCTTCGAGTGCTTTTTGATTCTGCCTAATGCAAGATGACCAGAGCCCCATGAGATAAACAAGAAAAAGTCGTCCTTTCCATACTCAAGAAAAAAAAAATTAGAATAGGACACGAAACAAATGCCAAAGATAAATGAGAAAGCAACGTAATAGAGAGAGAAGCGAAAGGAGAAGAACTCGATTTCTTTATATAACTGAGAACAGATGCAAAAGATAAAATGGGAGAAGCAACGGGGTAGAGAGAGAAGCAAAAGGGGAAAAACTTAATTTCTTTATTCAAAATGAAGAGAGACTCGAGAAGAGAGGATTTCATTTCAAACTTGAAGTCGTCCTTCACCGAACCATACGTTTTCAAGTAAACCCAGTTTGCCACGGAAATAAGTGTGCGGTGTGCTGAAGAGAACCGCCTTTCAAGTAGATTTTTCCTTTGATCATCTAGGTAACTGAAGTCTTGTTGGAAATAAATATAATTGGCTATTTAAAGGACAATGAACGTGATGATTATGATCAACAATCTTCTGGTTTTAGTGTCTCGTAGAGGCGATGAACGCTACTCTTAATCCTTAGTACATGGTGAAGTGGCTTCTTCAAGCAACTACTACTCAGCAAAACAACTTATATGGCCCATTTGAAATCTATCATATCACCATGTTAGTATGGAGACAACTAGGGAATTGGTTTGAAAGAGTTACAAAGATTCATCCTGGCACTAGGAATATCTTCTTCAACGGGATGCCTTGCCGTGGGGAGTTATTTCTTATATGTTGATTATCCTTGTTTGAAATTTGAATGGAGAATAATGTGGCTTATGGTGTATTGTGTATTTACCATTTTTTTATGTTTTGACACCTTGTACCTGCGTCAAACTCTGAACTTAATTACTCTATCCTCATCAGCTTGATCAGAAAAAAGAAAGTGATACATAGCATTTGTCAGGCCAATCGAGCCGGGAAATGAAATCATGGCACGAGGAAAGCACGATCGGAAAATTAACTTTTTTCCCCAGAGTTTCATCATTTGAAGGTGTAACTTTCCGGCAAAGTTAAACATGTCACTGAACTCATGTTTTTAATGCAACTTCTTTTTTTATAGGTATGTTTTTAATGCAATTTGATGAAACTTTGTAGTTTAAACTATAAAATTCTACCTACAATTCCGGCAAACATAAACCAGATAATTAGCCACTCAAGTTGATCAAGAGCATGTCAACAGATATGTATGATGGCATGGACTGGAATATAGGTTCTCTCCATTTTGCACGAAAAATGTTATTCTTCTTCCTAGATTTTTATCACCCCAGTCAAAACATGTTGATGTGGAACATTTTAAATGACTGTCCTTAATGTGCCACATCAAAAGGATCTGTGACTGGAGATTACAAATTCACAAAAATAAAGATGCATGTAGCTCCACAGATTATGAGCAATGAACTATAGCTCCTCAATTGCAACAAACTAAATAAGTTTGCAATTCTAACATCAACATTCACATAAGAGTGCCAGAGAGGACCAAGAAGAGTTAAGTTAATGAAACATCTACAACAATGTATCCCCAGATCTTACAGTCCCTGTAAAGTAGAGGAAGAAGAACCAGCCATGGAGCTCACCTTTGTCAGGAGACCTTTAATTTCGCCTTCCAGTTTGGCTCTCGTCTCTGGAGAAAGATTATTTCCAGATTTCTCCAGCATTGATGTCATCGCCTGAAGATTTTGCCTTATAAAGTCAAGTGCAGGTGCCTCATCAGGATTAGGCATCGACCCGGTAGGCTTTCCATTCATCGGAGATGCTTCCATTGGTGTGAGGCCTACGGCTGTGAGTAAAGTCCTATCTGGTTCCAAAAATCCAGAGATATCTGATAAAGGATGATGAAGTCGGAAATTTACAAGGGCTGCACCAAAAGGGGCATTCTTCTGTAAACTCTGAAAAGCTTCAGTAGCATCAACACTGTCCATAAAAACCACCTGGGCACTATCAGAATCTTTCAACAACCGTGTTTCCGATTCCTTTATGGGCCCAAACCTACAAAATGTTGAGACTAAATCTTCTTTTGAAGGCATGGGAACTCCTGTGGCAAATGTCAATAGAAGAGCAGTCCCTAGGGCGGTTTCATTAGTCTCCATTCTATCATGATTGATATTAATATCTGGCCTCCTAGGAGTCAATTTACTTCTCTGATGCTCTGAGGTAGACTCTCCTTTTCTCCGCCTTTTCTTCGGCTCAGATTTAATTTGAGATAAGAGTCCATTAGCCTCATGAAATTCCTTTCCCAATGAGCTGTGTTCCGCACTTAATCCATTTAAATCTGGAATGGATATAACAGGTTTGTTCTCAGAAGCGGCTTTATCCTTTCTCTTTCTCCCTCTCTTACCGGGTTTACCTTCACCAGAGACAAAGCCAATATCTTGTGGGTCTTTAACCAACATGCCAGGCTTAGCACCACTTCCAGTTAAACTCTGAGGGCCAGTAGCAAGTTTAGAGTTCAGATATACTGAAGTGGCTTCTTCCTTCACTTCCCTATCACTTTTATGAGTGATACTATCAAGAGGATGTGCGCTCATTACCCCAAGATCTATGACTAATGAACCAGATTCAGCAATATTTCCATTCAGATTTTGTAAGCCTGGAGCAGTTACTTTCTTCTTTCTCTTCTTAGGTTCAGGTTTACCTGCAGAAGCAGCAACGCGATCTGTATCCAGTTGATCTTGGACTGACGATATAGATATGGCACTGTTCCCATTCAAATCTGGTATTCGAGTTCCTTGTTTAGTTTGCAG
The DNA here is from genome assembly GCA_011037825.1 of Carya cathayensis. Lineage (NCBI taxonomy): Eukaryota > Viridiplantae > Streptophyta > Magnoliopsida > Fagales > Juglandaceae > Carya > Carya cathayensis. The sequence continues at coordinate 181,400 of QGSO01000412.1, forward strand.
ACACTTCGGACTCACTCCTTCTTTTGGTTCTGTTTGCTTAATTCTACCACTGGGCATGGGGTGGCCCATTCCCAAGCAATCCGTCAAGAACGAACTATTCATTGCGATGTTTATATTGACATCTGATAGGCCTGAAAGTGACTTAGTCTTCAAGCGGCCTGAGTTTGCTTTTGCTTTTTTCTTTCCCATCTTTTCCTCCGGTATAGCATCTGTTGCCAGTTGACTTATCTCAATTGAACTTTTTCCTTGGTTTTCATTAGCATCCCGTACACCAGAGACATTGTCTCCCACCAAATTCGGAATGCTGGAATTATGCTCAGCCCCTAAATGCTGCGAAAATGCCTTTTTCTTTCTTTTCTTTAGAACTGATTTAGCAGCAGGGGAAGGGTGCTTACTCTCCTGTGTATTCCCTGCCAAAAAGACAGGTTCAGCAGCCATGGTCTCATTCTGAGCAGCCATGGTCTCATTCTGAGCAGCCATATTCTTGCAGTCCATCTCATAAGCAGATTCATCGTGATATGTTGAAACTCTGAATCTGGAAAAGAACCACTCAATTGAATTGAAACTTTCACTCTCGCTTCGATATAGACAATCCACAGCTCTAAACTGGAGTTCAGAGAGCAATTCAGCTGAAGATGCATTTATTAAATCTGAATTACCAAGTTTATTGCTCCCCCTTACAAATTTCTTGTACCATTTCCTCCAGAAACTCCTGCTGCTACACTTAGCAACGACAGGGGACCCAGTAAACTGACCTGAATTTTTTTTTATAAGTAAGAATTCTTTATTAAAAAGCACAAAAGGCACAACCCAAGAGCATAGCAAGTATAAAAGAGAGAGGCTTATCTACAAGGAGAAAAGTAAACTGACCTGAATCGACATTTGCATCCACTTCTTCAGGAACTTTTGGAGTCTTAGAGTCTTCTGTTTCGGTTGGTAAGCCTTTCTGCTCCCAGTTTATATAAGGGAAAGATAAGTACCTGCTCTTCTTTCGTTCTCTTGACTCAAAAACCTTCTCCTCCTTTCTCTTTATGGATTTAGATCCCATGCCATTTGAGGTTTTCCGTTCTTTTCCTTTCTCTGATTCTTTCTGTGACACAGTAAGCGGAGTGGTTTGCAAGTTCTCATCAGCTGAGCATGTAACGTTGTCTCCAGTCTTAACAACAAATTTGCTTTCAACCAGTGACATGTCATCATAACCATTTTCAATATCACTTGTTTCCTGGAGTACCTGCATTGGCAACTGGAAGTGGCCCACGGAATGATAGAATGCCGATAGACAATTTTGTGCGACAGAAAACTCAATCATGCCAGGCATAGAAACAACCACTGCTAGAGTTTTAAGTTGCAGAAGAAACTTAGCAGGTTCAAACTGAGTGGCCATAAATTCACCAAGTTCACCAGATTTACGATCTGGTCCACCAACACTTTTCTTGGATTGACCATCACCACTTGATTGCTGACCTTGTTTCAGAGCACAAGAACACGTCATCTCCATCTTCACAAGCTTACCAAACTCATGCACCGCCTTCTCCACAGCACCAACAAAACTTCTTGACTTGTTTAGCCCCAACATATGGTCAAAGTGCTCATGGAAAGACTTCAACTGAGATGGGCTACACCAACCAACATGGCTGCTCTGAAAATATCTGACAAGTAAACATTCCCTCTGCTCACTCTTTGCAGAAAACCCTGGTACATCCGAAGGATCATAAATCTTTCCTGGCCACCATGTTTGGCTTTTAGTTTTAACCCATACAACATCACCCACAGAAAAATTATATTCTAGATTATCATTTCCCTTCTCCTCCACATCCCCAGCTTCGTGTGGCTTCTCCTCGGTCAACATTAACCCACAACATTTTTCTTCATCAATGTTATCTTGAGTAAGTCTGGCAGGAGGACCACATATATCCACAAAAAGTGACATACCATCTCTGAAAACGTCTGTCTTCCTTGTCAAATCAACTTCATCTAATCCCATCCTACTATCATCTTTCATTTCTTTTTCTTCCACAATCTTCTCAGCTCCCTCATTGTTACTTCCATTACTAACCAAACCCACTAATCCCCCGTCCAATTTTGAATTGTTGGAACCCTTTGGTGCCTCATCATCCCTATCCATCCCACCTTCTACCAGACAACCCTTCTCAAAACCAACACCATTTATGCAACTCTCCTCAATACTGGCCACTGTTTCCACAACCGCAACCACATTTTCATCTTCAATACCACCGTTGATTTCATCAACTTCAGCCACTTCATCTAGCAGTCCCACATTATCCACCCCAACACCGTTATGATTTACATCAACCACTTTGCCATTTTCTTCAACCGAAATCTCCGGAATGGATTCTAACCCAGCACATTTCTCACTCAGATCAGACATCCCGGCAGACTCAGAAGCTTCTTCTAGGGTTTTATGACCTGGGTCTTTAGCTTCTAGGGTTTCTGGGGTTTTTGGGTTTTCCATATGTAAAAAGACGTTCCAAGAGTTCTTTCCTTTGCCGAATATATCAATCTCACAACTACTTCACTGATCAAAAGAAAACAAACATAAAAATGAAAGCTTTGTTACTTTATACACTGTATACTATTCATAGAAAGATCCCAATCGAACAATACACGAAAAAAAAAAAAAGGAATAAAAACAAAAGGCTAAAAAGAATACTTCAGTAATAGATGCAAATTAGCAAAGAAAATAAAATAAAAAATAAAAATGAAAGGAAAAAGGTAGAAGTACCTGAAGAACAGAGGATTAACATCAGTGCTTGATCCAACCCGTCCAAGCTGAAGAACAAGTTTGATCCTTTAGAGATATTAGAACTCGGAAGGAGATCATTATAATGGGTACATAAGATTAAGAACACCGTTGTCGATAGTGACGATCACGTCTTCATTGTGCTTGATATAGCCACGGAGAGAGAGAGAGAGTTGAGTTAGAGGAAGAGAGAGAAAAAGAAAGGGGAGGAGATAAGAGAGAATTAGGGTAATGTTAGATGGATGACACATGGCAGGGTAAAGTGGTAAAAACGTAAAACACTAAGGTCCCGTTTGGTTACATAGATGAGATAAGATGAGATGAAATATTTTAAATAATAATGAATAAAATATTGTTATAATATAATTTTATAATATTAATTTTATTCGAAAAAATAAAATTATTTATTATATTTTATATGAAGATTTGAAAAAGTTATAATAATAAGTTGAGATGAGATAAGATGAATTTTTTGATATTGTGTAACCAATCCGGGCCTCAACATGCGTGACTTTTTTCTCCGATTTATCATACAGGTGTCGAACTATCATGTTATATGTCACATTAAAGATGTTTAAACATGTTTAATATGTAATTCAATTTGTTTTATATATAATGTTTAAATATTCTACGCCCTTGATGCACACACCAACATGTATTATATTTAATCATACCTTACTTACTTAAAAAGGGAATAATTTAGATTCTCACATTTTAGTAAAGAATTGTCGAAATCAAAGTTTTAAATTTCATATAATTATATATTTATATATAGATTTGGATGATAACAAATAAATTCAAAAAATAAATGAGTCTCAAGTTCAAGTTATCTACACAATAGAGTCAAGCACATCAAGAAATAAGCATGAGCAAGAAGTGAACAAGTTCACATTAAAATCATAGAGTAATATTATAAATATCTTAAAAATTCAAAATTAGGATTAAAACTCAAAATTAATATTTTATTATAAAGTATTAAAATACATTTTTTACATGTGCATGAATATTTTGAAATTTAAATTTGAAAATTTTGAAAGATGATTGATTGTCATCTTTCACATATATATGCTTTATTCAAATATTTTAAAAAGTGATTGATATTCTTTTTGACTTATGCAAAACGTAGATATTTTGTTTGAAATATTTGAAAAGTAAAGTGTCCTTTTGTCATATGTAAAAAATAAAAAGATTAGATTTGAAATTTTTTAAAATCAAAGTGTACTCCTTTTATCATATGCAAAAAGTAAAAAGATTATGTTTGAAATTTTTTAAAAGCAAAGTGTGCTTCTTTTGTCATATGCAAAAAGTAAAAAAATTATGTTTGAAATTTTTGAAAAGTAAAGTGTGATTCTTTTGTCATATGCAAAAAGTAAAAAGATTATATTTGAAATTTTTGAAAAGTGAATGATGTTGTCTTTGACATGTGAATCTTTTTAAATTTGAATATGAAGTCTCATATGCTTATAAATAGATCATTTGAGAGCTTTACATTTACAACACTAAAAGCATACAATATTTATTCAAACCTTTCATTCTCTTTTCTTTAAGTATTGAGTTTTAACCCTTATTCATTTTGAGAGATATAGTTTGCACTGTATTGTTCTTATTTCACTCATTGAATAGTGTTTTCTGATAACATACTAGGGGTGTGCAGATTTCTGAAAGTTCCAATTCCGGCAGACCTCCGCAGAAGTCGATCGGAGCTCAGAGTCAGAGTCGGAGTCAAACAGGACTCCGAACTCCAATTAATTTTAAATAATTTACACAGATGCAAAACGACGCTGTTTTGCATCTGTGTTTATTTTACAGTTTTACTCTATCCTGTCTTAAACGACGCTGTTCCATTTAAATAGGAACGACATCTTTTTGCTCCGCGAAGGCTTGACCGCTTGAGCCCTTTCTTCTTCTCTCGATCTCGGACCACTCACACTCTCACGGTTTGACTCTCACCTCACTCAGTCGCTCGAGCCTCGACTCACAGATCACTCTCTTCGTCTTTCGCACGCACCGTCGCAGACTCGCACACCTCACGGCCCAACCAACCAACAGGTTGCCGTCGTCACGCTATCGTGTTCACAATTCACGCCACCATCAACCAGTAATTTTGGGTTTTAAATTTATGCCTTTTAGTAGAGATCAAGGAATTATAATCTGTATAACTATATGTCTATTGATTTTGGATTGTGTAGATTGTAGGAAATTAGGAATATGCTTGTATTTAGCAAATAGTTGTGAATATGTGATAAATTTTATCATGGTGTTTGTGGTTAGACAGTGAACAGAATGTGTTTGTGAAATTGTCCCCGAGAAAAAATATATACTGCAGCGTTCAATTAGGATTCATTCATTTTCGTAGGATTCATTCATATTTGAAGTCTTTATCAAGGGCAGCTAAGCTAAGCTCTTGTGGTTGGGATGATCTCCATGCACGAGGATTTCATACCTTTGCATGGACGCTCCATACTTTCTGGCCACTCTCCTTAATTTTTTCTGTAGACTAATGTAAACTAAAGGGTAGCTAGCTAGGTAGGTTGGGATTATAGAACCGTTCTCTTCACAAGGTTAGCTAGAGGGGTTAAGGAATGTAGAGAAGCTCTGTCAGCCTAGCTCATCATAGCAGCAAAGGAAACTAGTCCCTTTCATTCCATTTGTCTCTAATATTGAATAACAGTCTTAGTACCTCTAGTGCCCATTTTAGCCACTGATATTTACTATTTACGCATAACCTTAAAGAATCAAATCATTTTAAGATACCGATTAAGTTATTCATATACCTTTTGCAAAAGCTTATAGGTGGTTAGAAAGACTACATTTTTTTTTAAATAAATTAAATTGTTTAGGCGTTTGCCTTGTGTTTTGTGCTTTTGCACATGTTCTCTCTGCTATTATCATTGTTGAACCTAAGGTTTCAAGTTTTGTGTAATTATATATTTACACATGGATTTTGATGATAACAAATGAATTCATAGAATAAAGGAGTCTCAAGCTCAAGTTATCTACACAATGGAGTCAAGCACATCAAGAAACCAAGCATGAGCAAGAAGGGAGCAAGTTCACATTAAAGTCATAGAATAATGTTGTAAATCTCTTTAAAATTCGAAATTAGGATTAAGGCTCAAAAATTAATATTTTATCATAAAGCATTAAAATACATTTTCCACATGTGCATGAATATTTTGAAAATTAAATTTGAAAATTTTGAAAGATAATTGATTGTCATCTTTCACATGTGCATGCCATGATTAAAGGGTTGAACTTTGAAAATATTAAAGATGATTGATTGTCATCTTTCACATGTGCATGTTTTATTTGAATATTTTCAAAAGTGATTGATGCTTTTCTTGACTTATGCAAAAGGAAGATGCCTTTGTTTGAAAATTTTGAAAAGTAAAGTGTGCTCCTTTTGTCATATGCAAAAAGTAAAAGATTAGGTTTGAATTTTTTGAAAAGTAAAGTGTGCTCATTTTGTCACATGCAAAAAGTAAAAAGATTAGGTTTGAAATTTTTGAAAAATGAATGATGATGTCTTTGACATGTGAATCTTTTTAAATTTGAATATGAAGTCTCATATGCCTATAAATAGATCATTTGAGAGCTTCACATTCACAACACCAAGAGCATACAACTCTCATTCAAAGCTTTCATTCTCTCTTCTCTAAGCATTGAGCCTTAATCCTTTTTCATTTTGAGAGATATAGGTTGTGCTGTATTGTTCTTATTTCACTCATTGAGGAGTGTTTTCTGATATTCTACCCACTATCAATTCTTGTATCAGTAAAAGGGTGTGTACAACCCTTGTGCGTGTAGAAAGTGTTCTACACAGGGAATCGTTGAATCACCACGTGTAAGGTGATTGCAAGTGTAGAGGGTGTTCTACACGGATCCTTTGTAGCGGTGTTGTTCAAAGGTGTAATAGGTTTTTACCTCCACCTGAAGGAGGTTGAATAGTGAATTCGGGGATCCTCAAGGGGTAGCTTGAGGCGAGGACGTAGGCAGTGGGGCCGAACCTCGTTAACATACTGAGTTTGATTCTCTCTTACCCTTACTCTTTATATTTATTGCTATTTCGTATTTTGTTTATATTTGATATTGTATATTTGATTTATAATTGTTATTTTTTCATTTTAGAGGAGCAAGATCGTTTGAAGAATGAGGCGTCATCTGGGCA
>QGSO01000412.1:192048-237574 GCA_011037825.1 Carya cathayensis
TTTTTTTAAATACAACTCAATTCACCCCCCTCTTGTGTTAGTCATCTGGGCAACAATTGGTATCAGAGCTAGTTGACCTGTACTGTTCATACAGGCAGATCACTCATGGGAACTCTCGCTTGTGACTGTGTCACCGAAGCAAGACTCTCCGACCATGGGTGACGGTGCACCGGTAGAGACGGTGGCCGGCTAGTCTGGTAGGTACAATTGTTTGGTGACATAGGTGCGGCCTAAGAGCCTCAAATTTCTGTAATTTTGTTTCGAGATAATAAAATAATATTTCACAAATATTTATATTGTGTATTTATCTTCTGGTAGATATTCTGTATGCTCTATTTTATTTTTGGTAGATAAAATCATATTCTGCGCAGATGAGAATTACATTCACTTCTACGTTTAAAGTTAAAGTGAAAACTAATAGATCTGAAGGAATAGATATAGATCTGTCAATACACAACAAAAATACATGTCTAACATCCAAAAAAATCAATTTTTTTTTCTCTTTCAAAAAATCAACTCGGAGATGAAAATAAAAGAAAGATGACTTAGAAAATAGAAAAATAAAAATTGAATGAAGCAGTTTTGATGGTTTTGCTTTGCCTTTTGTGGTTTAGAGGGTGCAAAAGTGGTTTTGTTGTTCTGGTGAATACCTTGAATTGCAGCAAAACTCGTACAGCTTTCCTCCGCTTAGCAAAGGTCACCTGCGTGTTGATCTTGTTCTCGATCCTCAACATGAACAAAATAAAAGAAGAGAGAGAAAAAGTTTACTTTCGGAGAGAAGAGGAAAGAGAAAGTGAAGATGAAAGTCTGAAAAAAAAAACTTGAATCAAAAAGAAAAAAAAAAACATATGAACACAGATAGAAAAAAAATTTGTTTTGTGGATCTGAAAAATAGAAATCAAACGAAAGGAAAAAAGAAATTTGAATAAATTTTTTACAAACAGATATGAAATAAACGCAAGAAAATCAACCAAGAACAGATCTCTTCATATTTTTGTAGATGTGTTTAGACCTGTTTGTAGGGGAAGAAGCTGTGAAGAGATGGTGGGCAAAAGTGGTGCGACGGCACCGGAAACGGCTCAAAACCGTGTGGCTTAGATGGGCTGTAGGTGGCTAACGGTGGCTCGGATGGAGGTGAAACTTGGTGGGGATGTTCACTGGTGAGAGGGGAAGAAAACTGAGTGGGTGGTGTACGACACCTTCACCGGACGGGGGTGCAATAGCCGGCTGAAGTAGGGGCGACGGGAAGGAGAAAAGAGAAGGGGAGAGAACAGGGAGAGAGAGAAAAGAAGAAAGAAGAACATGAGAGAAAAGAAAAACGCAGGGGAAGAGAAAAGAAAGAAAGAAGAAGAAATAATTATCTTTACTGTGCATTTCGAATTTTTTATTATCGTTACTGTGCAGGAATCAAATTATTATATTACTGTGCATAATTACTGTGTAGCCACGGAAATTTTTGACGATTTATAGAATTTTTTATTATATTTACTGTGCATTTTGAATTTTTTATTATTATCTTTACTGTGCAGGAATCGAATTATTATATTACTGTACATAATTACTATGTAGTCACGGAAATTTTCGACGATTTATAGAATTTTTTATTATTATCTTTACTGTAGAGGAATCGAATTATTATATTGCTGTGCATCGTTACTGTGTAGTCACGGAAATTTTCGACGATTTATAGAATTTTTTATTATATTTACTGTGCATTTTAAATTTTTTATTATTATCTTTACTGTGCATGAAATTTTCGACGATTTATAGAATTTTTTATTATATTTACTGTGCATTTTGAATTTTTTATTATTATCTTTACTGTGGAGGAATCGAATTATTATATTGCTGTGCATCGTTACTGTGTAGTCACGGAAATTTTCGACGATTTATAGAATTTTTTATTATATTTACTGTGCATTTTAAATTTTTATTATTATCTTTACTGTGCAGGAATTATTTTTTATTATATTTACTGTGCAGGAATCGAATTATTATATTACTGTGCATCTATTGCTGTGTGAGGGACCCACGATTAATTCGTCCCTTCTTTCTTCCCCCTCTCTTACTGTTTATTACTGTTTATTAAACACGGAAACGGAATGAGAGTTTTACTGTTTATTATGACTGTTTATACTGTTTATTATACACGGAAACGGAACGACAAATATTATTGTGCTTTACTGTAGTTAGCGCATAGGCGCTTATTATAATAAATAGATATATTACCTCAATCTTCCCAATGAACTACCTCAAATACTACCTCTCAACTTTTACTCCCTATGTAACCATTTTCCCTTAACTCATTTCTTTTTGAAGTTTTGGCTACCTAGCACTTTGTTTGCATTATATTAGATGACTGGAAGGGATCTCACGGCCCTACTTTTGGACCATATATAATTATTCAATATTAGTTATTTGCTTAAAGAAACCAATTATATGCATTTAATTAAGAGCATATACTTAATTGCTCTAATTTTATTTTATTTACAGTATTTACATTTTTTATAGTAACTAACTTCCTGCTTTTTAATTTAATTTTTCAGGTTCTTTGATTTCAAATAGTATGGATGCTAATGCTAGTGGAAGTAGAGATTGTGGAGACAAGGCCAGTGCTCCTACACCGGCAGGGGCTTCGACCCCGACGACAGTGTGTACTTCCACCCCTAGAGCTCCATCTAGGGAAGCATCTAGACCAGCATCTAGAGCAGCTACTTCCTGTGCTAGTAGTTGACTCCCGGTAGATATAGAAGGAGAAGATGAATATATATTCAATGAAGAGGAGGAGATGGCAGATGTGCCCATTGAGCATGATCAACCACCACGGCCTTCTAAAAAACGGTCCTGGATGTGGAAACATTTCACTAAAATTCCTAGTGATCGTGTGAATCCTCAAGCAAAATGTAACCACTGTGGGCAACTTTGTGGTTGCTATTTGAAGAAGCAAGGCACCAGTGTATTAATAGCACATCTTACTGGTTGCCAGCAGTATAAGATCGCGAAGAAATTGGCGGCCACTGGCACTGATCAAACCAAGCTGAGTTACGAAACTCAAATGGCAACTGATGGTGGCGAATCACATGTTAAGAAGCTTATAATCCTTCAATATAGTGAGAAGATGTTGTGGGAATTACTTGCAAAGATGATCATTACTGATGAGATGCCTTTTACCACAGTTGACAAAAAATGCTTTAACAAATTTGTGCGTTGTCTTGAGCCACGTTTTCCCATGCCTTCACGGTATACGATTATGCGAGATCTTTTGAAGAGGCATTTGAAAGAGAAGACGGAAATGAAGGAGATGTTTTCTCAGACTGGCCAGAGGGTGTCATCCACCACTGATACATGGACGTCCATACAAAATATGGGCTACATGTGTATCACAACCCACTTTATTGATAGTGAGTGGACGCTGCATAAACGAATAATTGGATTTAAAGAGATTATTGATCACAATGGTGCATCTATTGGTACAATGATGGATGATTGTATTCAGGACTGGGGTATTAAAAAAGTCTTTTGTATCACAGTTGACAATGCCAGTGCCTATAATACTGCAATTGAGTGGTTCAAGAGGAATACAACTATAAAAGATGATATCATTCGTAGACATGAGTTTATACATATTTGATGTTGTGCTCATATCATCAACCTCATTGTTTCTGAGGGGTTGAAGGAAGTTGATGATTTAATTACCAAAGTCCGCAACATTGTGAGATATGTGAGGACTTCCCCCCAAAGGCTTGGTAAGTTTAAGGTGATAGGAGAACAGCTTCAGATTCCATGTTCTGCCATGTTGTGATTGGACGTTCCAACTCAATGGAACTTGACATATATGATGTTGGCGGTGGCGCAGAAGTATGAAAGAGCGTTCCAACAAATGGAGGTCGAGGATGGGGGTCTGAGGTATGTTTTGATAGAGTCTACTGGGGGAGAAGGGGACTCGGTGCGCCGGATGCAGTTGATTGGGATCGTGTGAACTCTTTTGTTGACTTTTTGAAGTTGTTTTATGATACAACTATATATACCTATTAACTGGTAGTCTCATTTTAACAATTTTTTCTTTTATATTTTGAATTTTAAATTGTTTTATAAGTTATTTTCCTAAAACGTCCCTCATTTAAAATATAATTATATAAAATATTCTAAAAAATATAGAAAATACTCTAACCACAAATAGATTACACAAAAGTAATCTTACAAACTGACGTGGCTTGATATAATTCGCCAGATTATAAAATTATTTTTATTGTAAAGTAATTCTAACGGATCAGATAAAATTACGTCAGTTTGTAAGATTATTTTTGTGTAATTTTTTTATATAATAATACTCTAAAAATATTGTATGCCTATCATTTTTCTAAGGAAAATGATTCAACATCAATAACGTGTTACAATTTTCATGTATCAATAAGCAAACTTGCTTAAAGATATTTTAAAAGCAAAAAACAACCTCTTTGCATTCATGACCTCTTCGTGTGTACATACCACGCACTACAGCCCAAGGGTCCACACAAGTCACTTTAATGAACGACGAAGTTATCTCAAACTCTTGTGCATTAATGCTTATCTAAAAGCAATTGATATAAAAATACAAAATAAAACCTCTTCTTTTTTCTCTTTTATAAATAAGTGTTTGTTTGAGATTATAGCAGTTAATAGAACTTTCCATTATGCAACTTTTTATTGTAGAGATTTGCTAAAAATATGAGAAGTGTTATTGCGATAAAAAGTTTTCATAAAAAGTAAACTCGTAAATTGACATAGTTTCATATAATATATTAAATTTATTTTATAATAAAAATAGTTTTACAATTTAACGCACCATATCAAACCACGTCTATTTGTCGATTTAGTTTTATAAAATATCTTTATGACTAAATCATCTCTTTAAAAATATATGTTATTGAAAAGTTATTTATTGCTTGATAAATATTCGCCTAAAAAGGTTTTAAAAGTTAGTTACAGTTCACTCATGGCTACAAGGGACCTCTATCTAGATTCTTATCTAGCAGAAATTTTAAATTTACCCAAAAATAAAAAACCAATTTAGTACTTATTAAAAAAAAAGAAAATACTAATTGTAGTTAAGAAAATTTTATAAAAATATTTACTTATTTGCATATCAGTTATTGATATGTTGAAAATTATAAAATCTAAAATTTAAAATTTAAATTTAAAAAAGAAACTAATAAAATGAGTCTTTGTAAGTTTTTTCTAAATAAAATTGTAAGTATATGTAATATTATTCAAAAAAATAGATTTTTAATCCTTTTAGATGATTAAAGTAAATTTTAAAAACTTACCAAATATATTATAGAAACTCTTAAATTGAGTTGGTGACATAGAGACTTCTCACGAGACTCAAATATATGAGAAATGATATTTGCAGTCATAGGGTTCGCAAACACTACACACTCCTTTTGAAAATAAATAAATAAATATGGAACACACATAAGAAATAATAATTTTTTAAGAGTTGATCTCACTTTCTTTTAAAAGGAGTGCGTGATACTTGTACAACTCATATCTATATCTAGCATTACTCCAAATATATAAAGCAAGTTCTACAAAATAAAACAAGAAAATATTTGGAAGTCTTGGATCCTTGACCTCTAGATAAAGTGAAATTTTTTTGCTTTTCTTGAACTTCAAACATGTTTCAAATCCTAAAATCAATTTTTATCTTTGAGAAAATTAAAAATTAAAAATAAAATAAGTAGGTTTGCATGATATATTTTCAGTGAATCTCAAACTTTGAAATATAAGAGCCATTTGGTTTAAGAGGTTTCATCTCATACTCGTATGGAGAGACTTTTTTATCCGAATACTTATTTTAAAATCACTTCTAATTCAAAACCATATCATCTAATCTCATCTCATCTCACTTCCTAATCCAAACACATAAATTTAAAAAACTATATCATCTCATCTCAACTCAATAATCTCACTATTATTTACAAACTATCTCAATTATTATCAATTTATCTCACTATCCAAACGAGCCCATAGAGTCAAAATCAATTTTTGCCAAATATATTTTCAGTGAATCTTACATTTTCATTTTGATAATTTAAAAAAAAAAAACATATTTCCGACAAATCTCGCCATTTTCATAAAGAAATATATAAATCTCACTCATTCCTTTTAAAAATACAGAAAATCTAAAAACCACGTAAAAAAAATTATATTTTTTTCCTTAGCCGAAAACTGAAACGTGGAAACTCACGAAAATGCTCACGTTCTCTATGATTAATTACGGAAAATATTTACCAATGTGCTGTTTTTGTGAAAAAATTTCATAATTTCTGGTTCTTAGTCCAAATATCTTTACACCAAAATAATTTCAATCATCATTAATATATTTTATAGCAAAGAGAAATTAAAACAACTTTTACAAAACTCAAAAACCTCTCATTAAAATTTTTCTCCCTAACATATTTTAAATGGTTCCACCACTTTTTGAAACGCCAATAAAAATATTTCTAAAACATTTTCACAATCTAAACAATATTCTTAATGAGTTCCATGACTTATTTTTAATGGAAGCTGTACAAAGTGGCGATTTTTGTACTATCCAACAAACAGATTGTATGTAAACCCAAGGTTGGAGGCCATGTGGTTAAGTGGCTGCATTTTGTTCTGTAATAACTATTGGGGAGATCCACATCCTTTCATCTTCACAATCCTTTGGTAAAGTAAGAAAACTTTTAAATTAAAAGACTAAATAAAAATCCAAGATTCATCGCATTATAAGTCGTTGCAAAATTCCACATTTTTCAAAAAGAATACATATGATTCTTTTGATAGGGGCAAAAGTGAAAAATACAAAACTCGAAAGTTGTGAAAGAAAGAGACCGCCAAGGAACTAAAGAAGGTATGGTGATCCTTGGGCACCAACAGTCCAAATTTTTTTCTTTATTTTTTAGATATAAGAATAGCCTCGCAACTAGGTTAAGGAAATGCAATAAGATAAGAAGTGAAGATAGATGAATTTCCATTTGAGCAAGATTTGAGAGACGCCAAAACCTACTCTGACGTGTGACACCCACGAGCCTACCACATTGCAGCCATGACGATCCGATCTAGAAGATCTAAGGGTGAAAATCGTGAAAATCTTCTGGTCCAACACGTGATAGATCGGGCTCCGAAAAAGGGAGGTGCATGAGAGACACGCATCGTTTCGGTGCACCGCCACTTTTATCCAAAGGATCGGCGTCTGGTAGTCTTCTCCTACAAACAAATGCATCTCAAAGTTGGCCAAAAAGTTGCAGATCAATCTCTTTCAACCTTGGAGGAAAGGTGACAGCAAAAACAATTAAATAACTGGAAATAACTCCTTGGACAGGGTACATAGAGAGGAAAAGAGGAGGTGAGAGCTCCCTCCTCTCTGGCAGAAAAATCGGCAGGGAGAGGTGTTTGGGAATCGGGGGTATGTGTCTCAGGAGAGTCGGGACCTTATTCTGAATCTAGCTTGTGTTGTGCTATCTTAAATTTGCATGTATATGCAAAGGCTTCAAGTTTTCATTGACTTTTCTGCAGTTTATCTCAACAGAACCTGACCAAAGGCCACTCAAAGACTCACTTGACTCTCTGTTGGAATTAATTTATGAAGAGCCATCACCAAATAAAAATAAATATGACTAATTATTATAATGACATGATCGCTACTTCCATGGTTAAATGAAGAATGATGAGTTTAAATTTTAGAGGCCAAAAGTATGTTTCAGTTATAAATTTACTCTCTGGTCATGTTCATGAAGTTGAAAGTAGAACAAACCTGAAAGTGGGATTATAAAATCTCCATTACATAACTAATTAATGGATAGCACCATACAGATTCGGGACGATACATAAAAGTTCATAGCCAAATGGAAAGGATTCTGAGTAGGTAAAATAAATGTGGATGTAATACATTGCATCCCGTTTCTTATCTCCAATTTTCCCTATCTGACATTGTGAGCTTTCATCTGAGCGGTTCATATCTACAAACACAGTCGTATATATTTCCATTAATCAATTTCTCTGCCAACCTCTGATTCTTCACCATTGCAAGCTGCAAGACAAGTTTCTCATGTTATATGAAGTGTCAAAGGAAAACATTAAACTTCATTTCGTTCTCTCAGCATGGTTTCCCGGTTTTCTGGCATGCATGCAGGTAGAAAGCAAGGATATTGTTTTGATAAGAAAAAAAAGGAAATATCTCTTTTGATATTCAAATTCATCAAGGTGTGAAAGATTCTAATAGTGAGGGTCATCAAACTTGGTAGCTCATTTGCTCAGAAAAATCTATCAAGCTATTAATTAATCAATGGAGTTTCCAAGTAATTAAGGCCACACAAATAATTCCACCCCTCTCACATACCAAATGAGACACGAACAGTGTCTTACCTTCAAGGCATCACATTTAAACCGACCATTGAAGTTGGTGTGTAGAGCTCTACCCATACCTTCTAGAATAATCTGCACAGTACAAACTCATATTATTCTGTGCCTTGTTTCTTTGTTTCTTCTAGATCTTATGTTTGCGAAAAACAGAAAAAATTCTAACCAATAGAGGACATAAAAATATGAAAGAAGAGAAAAAAAAAACACATTATTGTATTAAGGCCATACACAAGGTACTGCTTGCGAGGATTTCAATTAAGTGGAACAAGCATCATACCAGATCGGCATCTTTTGCAGCAGCAGCTAGCTCAGAGCTGACCTGCCTTAAGTCAATGCATGGACTCCCGCACCCATTCTCAACAACCATCAATGGAACCGAAGATGAATTTTCTTTATAACCATCTAAGGTGTTGATCATTGCATCCACAAGTAAGCCTCCTGCTTCAGCAGCTCTGCGAAGAATGTCACAATGCTGTGGACTAGAATAATCAGTTTCATTATTTTGATTAAGTGAGAAGATATCAAGAATGCTGTGTAGTGTATGATAAAACCATGAATACCAAATTAGTAGAACAACAAAATGGAGTAACTAATATTACATTTTTAATTTGCAAAAAATATCTAAACACATTAACCTTAATCCATTGGAAGATATGTAGAAGGCAACTAAATGGTTTTAGGGACAATGATATAAATCTTTATAGGGGACACCTGAATAAAAGAAAGTTTGTCCCCTGAATAAAAGAAAGTTTATGTACAGAAGTGCTCATGTATATATAGACAGACCTTGGCAGCCTCAGCTACAATTTCAGGGAGCTCCATGGCAGTTACATCATTTAGAGCAGGGAGTGAGTTTGCAACCAAAACAACCTGCAAAGAAAAATTTCATAGTTCATTTGGCAACATAGATTTATTAAGATATAGCAGACGAAACTGAGCCTACATGAAAATGACCATTCATATTGAATGTTCTTTCTCTTAGAACACGCACACACACCAACACACTCCGCTTTAAGACTAATAACCTAGAGCACCATTCCCTGCAGAGACTCTGTTGATTGGTTAACACCATCCCCATTGTTAACCAACAAACACAAGAGAAACTGGGCAAGAAACGCTACTACCATGACTGGTAGACTAAGCCTACTTCAACACACTGATATAAAAGCTTTGTTAGCATTAGAGGCAGAACACTTACTTCAGTTCCACATCGAAGGAGTTCCCTTGCAAGGGGAAGCATCCCTAGAACAACATCAGCGCCAGCGTTGTCTACAAAGAGTAAAGCCCTTCTATGTGGGGGAGGCTTCTTGTCTCCAGACCCTAACATTCTCTCTTTAAATACGTCAAAATCATCCACCTAAATGATGTTAACAAAAGGTTTTTGTTAAGAATTTTCTAAGCAGGTCTCAAGTTAGATCAATATCTATAGCACATTAAGTTTGCAAAATGTTATTTTTGGCTCCACTTACTCGCCAAGGTCTTTGCATCTTATTGTGACTCATTCTATAAATCTCAATGATTGTGCCTTTATGATAGAGATCCACACACGCACGGGCTCCCCAGTCAAAAATGTTCGCAGCAAGAACACCTTCAATTAGAGTTAGCAGCCTTGTTTCCTGTAAGATTTTTTAATAGTGGTTACAAAAGGTCAGAACCATAGTCACAGGCTGCCAGGTACAGCCGGGTTAATGTGCTGGCAGGAACTGGATGAACGTAAAAAATAGGAAGGTTTTGCATAATTCAAAATTCAACTAAATTGTACAGAGATTACAAGTGAACTTAAAGTAAGATCAATACTACAATATGCAATAACTTTCCTATTAAACCCTTGACCTCTTTCCATAGAGCAATAAGAAGAACTGAACAGAAAAATCATAAATACACATACCTCGCTCATGCTATCTAGCTCTATTAAAAGGTCGGGTAAAACAGCAAGCGATGCCTCATTTTCCCTGTTAGTCACAAAAGGTGGGAAAAAATAAATAAGTACACGTAGTGCCAAGGAGACTGTTTTAGTGTGTGTGTGTGTGTGTGTGTGTGTGTGTGAGAGAGAGAGAGAGAGAGAGAGAGAGAGAGAGAGAGAGAGGTGCATGTATAATGTCTCGTGGGCCTTCTCTTTCCTTTCATTGAATTATTTTGTAGATTCACATTGGTATATGAAATTCCACGGCTAAAAATCGCTTAATTGATATCTTATAAGAAAAAGATACATCTCTGTCTTGCACATGAGAAGATAAGCAGTATCTGTTCTCATTTAACTGAAAATAATATTACATAGGGCAACACATTATGTAACTGAACACATACATTCAAGAGTAGCATTGTGTCGTGCATTATGCAACTTATTTTATGCCTGTAGAACTAAACAAAATGCATTGCTCAATGTAGATTGCTTAAATTGAGAACACAAAACCATCTGGAAGTGATGCACAGATACAACAAACATCCTGTTGCTATGCAGAAGTAAATATTCATTCCATGTATTCCAAATGAAAAAGAAAAAGAAAAAAGAATCCATTCCCTATTAGTGCAATAGGTCAGGAAAGGAATCATAAAATCTTCAAAGATGCAGTTACCTCTGTTTTATACTTCTATAGGCGTCAACAAATTGGAACTCCCTCAAGCACTCCTCCCTCAGCTCCAATAGATTGGCCAAGCCTAACTTTCCATATGCTGCGGGCTCCTCCAGCAACCTATTCAGCCGATTGGATATTAGTAAATGGTACAAGTGTTTGCATAAAAAATCTCATTCCCAAACTGAATTCCTTACTATCTTTCCCCTGAAAAAGTTAAACTCTAAAATAAAATGTATAAGATATCATTTATCAAACCATAAATTACCTTGCCAGATGTGCAGAAAACGCACGGGCAAAAGCATCGCCCCTTCTTTTAGCATCATCAGTTCCCCCTTCACTTGCTACTGCCTATCATATTTCACGTGTATCTCACAATCATAAAGTGACAATAAAAACATCGAGGTTACACATTAGACAATAAATGTAGAAAGTTTTCACATTTTGATTTACTTCATGACATTTTGTCACTTCAAAAATATAGGCGTTTTCAAGTTTGTTCCCCGGTCTCTGGTGATGGATTGGGGGATCATAAGTTGAGGACTTCAATAAGGCCCTTTTGGGAAGTGGTTGTGGATGTATCATCGGGAGGAGGAGGCACTTTCAAGGGTAATGATTGATTCTAAGTATGAAAGTGTTAGGGGAGCTGGTGTTCTAATGAAGTCAGGAATTCTCATGGAGTGGGGTTGTGGAAAAATATTCAAAGTGAATGGGGGAGAGGGGGGTTTCTAGGTTTTTCAGTTTTGAGGTAGGTATGGGCTCTAGAGTTCTTTTTTGGCATGACGTTTGGTGTGGAACTAGGGCCCTCAAGAGTTCTTTCCCCACTCTCTTCTGGATAGCAAGTGAATAGGAGGCCATGGTGGCTGATTTGTTGGATTGCTCCAATGGCTCTATTCAGTGGAATATTTGTTTCCTCATAGAGGCCTAGGATTAGGAACTTGGATTCATTGCAGATTTATTCAGCCGGTTGCATGCTACGAATGTTGGTATTGCTGTGGAGGATAGGATGATCTGGACTTGGGCAGGAGTAGGAGATTCAAGGTACGATCTTTTTACAAGGCTCTTTCGGTGAAACATAGTAATCATTTCCTTAGAAGAGCATTTGGAGATGTAAGGTACCTCTCCAAGTTGCTTTCTTTGGTTGGACTAGTTCTATTGGGAAAATCCTCACCATTGACAATTTGAGGAAGTGTGGTCTTATCATGATAGAATGAAGTTACTCGTGTAAGAATAATGGGGAAACTGTGGATCATTTGTTATTATATTGTGAGTTGGCCAGGTTTTTGTGGGATACCGGATGGGTGTAACATGGGTTATGCCTAAGAGGGTGGTGGATATTTTGAGTGCTGGAGAGGTCTTAGGGGTAACATCCATATAGCTGCTGTGTGGAAAATCATTCCTCTTTGTATCAAGTGGTGTCTTTGGATGAGGAGAAATGGTTAGTGTTTTGAAGACCGGGTCATTCTAAGGGCAAAAGAGATTCTTTTCAACACACTATTATCTTGGGCTTCTGTCATTGATTGTAACAGAACTAGTTTTCATGCTTTGCTTGTATCAATTTCTAGTTCCTAGTTGCTGTTATGTGTATTTTTTGTATACTTCCTATGTACTTAGGCTATGCCTACTTTTCTATCAATAAAATTTTATTTTACCTATCAACAAAATATTGGTGTTTTCAAACTGAACAAAATGCTTTCTAAGGGAAAGTGACCTGTAATTTATAAGGTCCTAGCCAACAGGATGAAAGTGGCATTGCAGAGGGGGACATCTTGGGCCCAAAACACTTTTTTTTATAATGTCCTAGCCAACAGGATGAGAGTGGCATTGCAAAAGGGGATATCTTGGGCCCAAAACACATTTATCAGTGGAAGACATATTCAAGACTAGTTCTTGATTGCTAATGAATGCCTAGGTAGCATTAACAAAACAACTTCCAACTTCTTCAAAGTTCCTGTTGTTTTTGCTGAGGGGAACCATTATACTCGTTACTCTGTCACAGTAATGGAAGCTCTAAACTGAATGTTAGATGGAACAGTGAATGGGGAGGATTTTCAATGGCGCAAAGAAACTTGAACAAACTAGTAGTGACTCACCGCCTTTTTGTGGATGATACATTGTTATTCTGTGAGGATATCCAAAGCACTTCCAACATCTGCGTTGTTTGGTCCTATGCTTAGAGGCTATTTCAAGGTTGAAGTTAAATTGGCCAAAGCATAATTGGTCTCTGTTGGCAATGTGGAAAACATTGGGGCCCTAGCATGTACTCTTGGGTGTAGGGTGGCATCTTGCCCAAAAGTATTTGGATCCCCTTTGGGGGCATCATAAAAGGCAAAGTCAATATGGGATGGAATCATTACAAATAAGGAAAGGTGATTGGCAGATTTATAGCGTCTTTATTTGTCAAAAGGGGGTCGGGTCACATTGATTAAGAGCACTCTCTAACTTGGCTTCATATTTCTTATCTCTCCCTCCCGGTAGGCGTTACTCATTAAATCATTTCGCTTCGTTGCACTCCCTCACTTGAAGATTAACTTGTTGCCAAGCTAATTAAGAAGCTTCAGAGGGGTTTCTTGTGGAATGGTGCAGATGGTGATATCAAATGTCATCTATTTAATAGGCCAATGATATGTATGTCAATCTCTTCAGGAGGTCTAGGGTGATGGATTTTAATCAAGCTCCACTAGGCCAATGGTTGTGGTGTTATGCAATGGCGAGGAGGCTTTCTGGCGATCAGTTGTGTACACAAATTATGGGAGCATGCGAGATGATGGTGCTCTAACCTGTCAATAGGCCTTTCAAAATAGGGGCGTGGAAAAACATTCTGTGAGGATGGGGAGAAGAATATTACAGGTCCATAAGATTTGAGGTGGGAGATAAATCAAAAGTTAGGTTCTAGCATGATATGTAATGCAGAGATTAAGGGCTCGTTTGGACATTCAAAATGGTAATGAAATGATTTGAATTAAGATGTTTCATTGGGTTTTGGGAAATGAGAGACAAAAGGTTGAATATAAATATAAAGTTAAAAAATTATTTGAATATTATTTTTGTTTTGAAAATTGAAAAGGTTGTATTGTTTTTTGTGTTTTGTTTGGAAGTTTGGGAAAATTGTATTGAGTTTTGTGTTTGGTTAATGATTAGGTAATGATTAGATGAAAAAGTTGAAGATTTGAAACTAAAAAGTGTTTTGTGTTCGAGTGATGTTTGGGAAGAAAATATCTAAGAATACCTCAATGTTCAAACTAGCCATAAGCCCTAACTGTAGTTTATCCAAATTTGTTTGGAATCTCCTATTATAGGGAAGCGCTTGTGGCTGAACTTCACCAAGATGCTAACGGCACTCCATGATGGAGTATCTCCTTCATCAGATCAGTATAGGATTGGGAGGTGGCACTGATCTAGTTGCTTCTACACTTCTTGTATTCTCTCAGATTGAGGGGGAATCATGATGATATTGCGAGGTAGATTCATCTAGAATGAAGTTTGAGGTCAGATCCTTCATCGAATCCTACATCCAGGGCCGGAGCACACCTTCCCATGGAAAAGTATATGGCAGAACGGTCCCCTTCAAGAGTGGCCTTCTTTGTATGCACGGCAACTCTAGGAAAAATTCGGACTATGGACAATTCAAGAAGAGACACAATGGTGATTGGTGATGGATTGGTGGTCTATATGCAAGAAGAGTGGGGAAACGGTTGACCATCTTATGCTTCGCTGTGAAGTGGTGAGGGTCTTGGGGGCATCAAGCTTCCATCTTTTTGGGATTGAGTGGGAAATGCCCTATCAGGTGGTGGATTAATGATGGCATGGGGCAGTAAACCGGGAGGTAATCTGAGTGTAAATGAATGGAAGACGGCTCCTTTGTATTTTGAATGAAAGCAATGCCCACAATCTGAAGATTGTGGCTTATCAAAGTAAAAAACATCTATGCTTAAATCATTGTACGAGTAGTTATCCACCACGACGAGTCTTTCTCCTATTCCTTTGAATTGTTCCTTCTTTTGTAGATCTTGCATTCTTAACTAGGTGTTCTCTTATGCATACTTCCAGTGTAGTTGTGTTACAACCCTAGAGCCTTTTAAAGCATACCGATGACTTTATCATTGTACTTGAAATGTACCTTTCGTGTTTTTAATAAAAATTTTATTACTTACAAAAAATGAATATTGACGACTTATAAATAAATATTGTTGTTCACCAATTCCAAAGCTACACCAGTAATTAGAAGATATTTCACCTTTTTTCCACTTATTGCATAGTGTATGGGAATTTCGCCGGGGGAGTGAGGGTGGGGTGGGGTGGGGTGGGGTGGGGTGTGTGGTTGAGGGGTTGAGAGAGATTCAGGGTATTGTGATTTAGCTATATTTACCTTATCAACAAGGTCTTGCAAATGTTCTGACAGAACAGTGAACCAATACCTACATCAAGATAAGCATCTTAAATAAGCGAAAGAGGCATTAGATTCATATTTTTGGGGGCAATGATTGGACATCAATCAATCCTATCATTTATGCTTCAAAAAATATTTTTCAGGGATTCCTGGATAAGTGGCATGTTTAATGTCTGTACTTACTCAAACTCACTGTGATCCGAGAGATCAATAGTGTTAGGCTCATACCTACAGGCATGTAAGTCAATGTATATGTCAGAATATTACAAAGTAAAAAGATATAACAGAACCAATTACTTGTACCGATTACAGCATAAATAAACAATACTAGACAAGCAAGATGAGCATCTGAGATTCTGAAGTCCACAACGGTGACAAACATTTTTTTAAACAAACTGTTTTATGCATAAAGTTTGAAGCTACCAATGCCATTGTTACCTGACAATTCAAATCTACTTAGGCTCTCTTTTTTCTTTTTCTTTTTTTGTGCTACTTCTCTGATGTGAACAGTTTATCGGTTGAAAGTGCACAAAATAATATCCAGTTAAAAGTGGCAATAGCAAAAGGGGTGATGCAATCTAGGAATATGAAGAAGCACTAATTCTTCATTCATTCATGTACGTGATGAATTTACCTTTTTGTTGGAAGATAATAGTACTCGGATTGAAAAGCATAACCAGTTAAGAATACAGCAACAGAAAGAACAAGAGACTGAGTATGACTTAATCACAAGATCAGATAATAAACCTTGCCTGATTACAACAATGAAACTCTTTTTTTCATTTTTTGCCATCTATGAAGAGAACTAATCCAATACAAAAAAAAATTTTTATAGTTTCAAAGATAATTAAACAACACTCATTAATCCAATATGTGACAAGTTTTAAAAAGAGAAGTAGTGCAAACTATTTAAAAGTACCATGAAGCTTATCTAACTAAGAGTAGTCGAATAGTATGTAATTTCACATACGTTTTTGGGTCAGCCAATAATGGAAACACCTCTAAACTGGGGACCAGATGAAGAACACCAACATTTAGAGCACTTGCATCAGATCGCAGAGTACCTCCTTTGGATGAAGGAACTTCAAACCCTCCAAGTCCAGTAGTTCCAGGTGGAGCCATTGGTACAGGGGCAGTGATCTCAGTTCCTTTCTGCAAAAACTTCTCCATCCATGAAATCTGCATTTCAAACGATGCGAATGGTAAATGAGAATTTGTAAGAAACACAAAAAATTCAAACAAAATACTTCAGAAGGGGCATGGACTTCTTGAGCTAAAAGAACAAAGCATTGGAAGAAAAACTCAAAATTAGTTAAACTAGAACATTAGCACTTCAACCATCCACAGGCCTCTCTCTTCAAGAACTAGACTATCAAACATATCTAGACAAAATTCAGAACAATTGGCTTGGACCCCTTATATGATTGTTCAAAGTTTGCTATGAAGAATTATCTTTTTTAGCTCTATATGAATCCAACAGAACACACACAGATTACATGGCAAAGCCCATGCTTACCAATAGGAACTGGGAAGCCCCAGCATCTATGTCTTAGACACAGAGTGAGGAAAGCTAAAGTTAACCTTACAGGTACTTTTAAAAGAGAAGAAAAAATCAATATATAAACCCACGATAATCCTAATTATATTGAGTGGAGTGTAATTAATGAATAAATCTACCAACATCATTTCCTAAACAGGTTCACTTTGCACTATGAAGTTGTAAAACAGATTAGTTAGCAACAATTGGAATCCTCAACTTTAAGGATTCTCTTGGTCACTTATTAGTGCTTTTTCTTTTCCGCCTCTAGTATCTATGTAAGTGGAGGCTGAATATATTCCAGAGAATGCGGCTCCAGAGAATCACAATAGAGAAGTCACTTTTGCCCACTTTTATTGGTGTCATTCCTGTACAACATTATGCTACAATTGCTAGGGCCGTCTTAATATTTAATTGTTTAACAGCCAAACTAAACCTTACTCATCGACCATCAAGGCTTTATAGTATGCAGAATACCCAACCCAGTTTCATCACTTTCAAGTGGGCTGGCAAGTCCATGTCAGATTTTGCCAACTCTTAATACACTTGCCTTCTCATTCAAATCCCCGAGTGGTGGACCGTGAATCTTTCCTCCTGTGTATGGTGCACCCATTGGGAACCTTTCAACTAGCTGATGGGCCATCAAGTCATCAAGACCATGTTTTTCATAGCTCATGAATGCACCTAAAGCTCCCAGAAACCCTTCATGTCGCAAGAACATTGCTTGCGCTTCTCCTTTTGACCTAAAACAAAGAAGTCATATTTTTAAATATCAAGAAAAAGAAGTGAGGATTAATGAAAAAATGAATCAGAGATTAAATTGACGAAGTTGAGTGAATAAAACATCTCAGACAATAATTTCTGAAAGAAAAATAACCAGTTTCAGCCTTGGTCACAATTTTTTGTTTTAAATCGAAGATAAAAATCCTATAGTTAATAATGTAACACAAACCAGAAATGAACAGCAAAGGAGATAGTGTCCATGGTGTAAGCATGTCCCCTGATAAAAAATCCTCCAAAAAAGATTCTCTTTATCCCAAATAGTAGTGCATTCAAGTAAGAGATCTGCACAGCAAGAGTCAAATCAGATCTTTTTTTTCCTTTCAAATCAGATCAAGCAACCGTTAACATATAAATACTAACTATTTGATAGCTTAACTGATCTAAAGATTCCATAACTATATGAACATTCTTTAGATTCCAATCTAACAACAGTTCCAATAAAAAGAATTGCAACAATAATCAAAGAATATTCACAAGTGGCATGAACATGAATTTTTAACACTACTTCTATTAGATTCCAACTTTTGAACAATGCCATTTTCTAGCTTTTGTAAAGCAATTTTACAGCATGTAGTTAGAAAGTGTAATAGTCATTGACACTTTAGGCATGTTTTCAGATGCTTCAGATGTATTTTTATTTGATAAGTAATAATCCATAATTAGTCTTTTTTTTTTTTTTTATGAATAAGAAAATTTTATTGAAACAAGTAACAAGGCAAAGCCAAGTACACAGGAAGTATACAAAAACCGAACATAGTTACAAGTCAAGATCTATAAAAAGAAACAAGAAAATGATGGACACTAGTTCCATTAAACACAATAGCCAAAGCCCACTGAAATTATTAAACAAAAAACGTCTACATTCATACACCAAGTGTTTCTTATCTTCAAAGCATTGACCATTCCTCTCAACCAAAATACACCACCAGGCATAAAGGGATCATATTCCAAACAGCAGCAATTTGCAAACTACCCCTTAAACCTCTCCAGCAAGCAAAAATATCCACCAGCCTTCTAGGCATCACCCAAGCCATCTCACTCCTATTAAACACTTCATACCATAGCACCCTAGTCACCTCACAATGTAAATAGTAAATGATCCACTGATTCACCAGATTTCTTTCATAAGAAACACCATTACAAAACAATTAATCCACGCTACCTGAGATTGTCCAAAGTCAAAATCTTCCCTAAAGAAGCACACCAGCCAAAGAACGCAACCTTTGAAGGAACCTTTGAAGGAAAAGAGTGTACGCCATTCAGCCTAGCCAGCATCTTGTACAAAGATCAAACTGAAAACTTCTTTTTACTAGTATGCATCCACACCATCTTATCACTCTCATCTCGCCCAAGCTTTCAGAAACTGCCTCCATTTCCCAATCATTTACAACTCTACAAAATTGAATATTCCAATGGGATGCACCACTAGAACAATCCAAAATCTCAGCCATGGAAGCATCCGGATTCTGAGAAATACAAAAGAGATCTGGGAAAACAGCACTAAGAGCCCTACCACCACCCCATGGATCATGCCAAAAATGAATTCTGGAGCCATCAACAACCACAAAAATAACATGTTTTACAAAAGCATCCCAACCACTCCTAATATTTTTCCACACCCCCACAGCATAAGTACCTCTTACCCCATTAGAACTCGCCCCACCCCCCCACCCCCCTCCCCTCCCCCAACCCCCAGGCACTCCTATATTTTGAATTAATCACAGCACTCCACAAGGAATCGCAGTCCTGATGATACCTCCATAACCACTTCCCAAGTAATGCTTTATTAAAGATTCTCAACTGTCGAAACCCCAACCCACCACACAACAAAGGAGTACAAATCTTATCCCAACTAACCAAATGAAACATGGCTTCCTCCCCTATAATTAATCGTTTCTTAAAAGGCGCAACTCAAGTACAAAGGAAGCATACAAAAGAAAGGCCTAGTTAGAAGAAGATAAAGATACCAAAAGTCATGTAGATTAAGCCCATTAAAGTCTATGGAGGCAATTCAAGATAAAATATTACTGATTAAAAAAAAAAAAAAGTTTTTAGCTCCTCCAACCCTCCTTTTGCAATCCTCAACGATTATGTCATTCCAAATGCTCCAAATGAGGCAAATACTAACCATCTTCCACAGCTGCAATTTGAGGGCTGCCAACTAATCCTCTAAGGGAATTAATAAATCTACAACTCTTCTGGGCATGACACAAGCTAATCCAACCTGACTGAAAAAGTCACCCTACATTGCACTTGTAATTTCTTGATGAAGTAGAAGACGATCAACTAACTCCTCCCTCCTTTTGCACATACAACACCAATTAATAACCACAGTATGTCTCTTCCCTATATTTTTCAATGAGGGCTTGTTTGGGAATACAACTATTCTTAGATATTTTTTTATTATTATATTGGTATGCTGGGGAACCTCTCCAAGGCAGGGCACTTCGGACCCACCCCTGCAGAATAAATTTTAGTCTCGTGCACCACACCCTTAGAAGTTTCCCTACATGGAACTGGTTAAATCGTTGGCTTTCCACTAGGGGGTATGGCCCAAAGGATTGTTTGCACACATGCAGTGTTGAACCTTGAACCTTGAAGGGAGTGATACCCCAAGACCAAGGCCTTCACCACTTGGGCAAACCCCTTGAGGTTATTCTCAGATATTCTCAAATTACTTCACTACTATTCACAAAATATTCACTATTAATTAGAAACTATTCACTACTATTTGCACTACCATTCACAAACTATTTCACTAGTATTCACATATAATCTAAAATACTCTTAGTATCCAAACAGAGCCTCAATCTTTCCTACTAAGGCCATCCAAACAAAGAGCATAGTTGTCGAGGGAACCTTTATCTTTAAAATATTCTTCCAAGGAAAAGGGTTTATTATGAGGAATAAGAGTACCTGCCAAAAAAGGTATATTTTCAGTTCGTTCTTTCTATAAAGCCCTCACACAACCGCAGAATAATCACTTTCCATGGAGAAGAATTAGGAGAAATAAGGCACCTCCTAGGGCGGCATTTTTTGTTTGGACAGCGTCTCTGGGAAAGATTTTGAAGATGGATAATTTACGAAAACATGAGGTGATAGTGGTAGACTAGTGCTATATGTGCAAACAAAGTGGTGAGACTGTGGACCATCTTCTACTACATTGCGACGTTGCTAGAGCATTATGGGTCGATGTATTCAGATGGGTAGAACTAGCCTAGGTTATGCTTTTAATAGTGGTCGAACTTCTAGCATGTTGGATGAACCTAGGCGGTATCCCAAAAATCTCAGTTGTGTGGAAGATGATTCCTATCTATATTCTTTGGTGCATTTGGCAGGAACGAAATGACCTAACGTTTGAAGACAGGGAGCATTCATTGAAGGAGATTAGATTAATTTTTGTTAGATTACTTTTAGTACTGTTTTTGCTTTAACTTGTATTTAGGTGTACCCACTTGTATACATCCAATATACTTGGGCTATGCCTATTTACTTGGAATAAAATCTCTTATTAACTATAAAAAAAAAAAAAGATTACTTTTTGTTAGAACTTTTTTTTTGGGCCCAAGCTGTAGATTTCAATGGCCTTAATTTTCTTATTTATATTTCTTCTTCCTAAATAGGTGTTATCTCTTGTATACCCTTGTGCACTTGGGCTATGCCTATTCATATTAATATAATATAATCGTTTACCTATCAATAAATAAATAAAAATGAAAATAAAATAAGGGTACTATAGAAGGAACAAACACTGAACATCCCACTTTTGAGCGGGGCACATAGAGTTTCGTCTTCACCTTTTCTTCTAGATCTAGTAGAGTTCACTAGATTAAGAAATTCAATAAAAGCATCCACCTCCCAATCTTGAGCCACCCTGATGAAGCTTATGTTCCATCAAAGAGGGTCACTACTAATTTCCATATTGGTTGCTACTAATGATGCATCCTTGAAACAAGCAACACCACATACAGTGGGGAAAGCTTCCTTGATGACAGGGTCACCACACAATAGTTCATGCTAGGATTTGGTCCTAAATTCATGTCCCACCTCAATTTGATCTTAGAAAACTCCCCCCAACCTTTTCCTAAGATTCTTCCATAATCCCATCCCATGGGTTCCATGGACCTCATTAGACTGCATCCAACCAACATACTTCCATACTTAGAATCTACTATTGCTCTTTACAATGACTCTCATTCTGGTAACGCCAGAGCCACTTCCCCAATCATTGCGTAGCTAAACCTAAGCACATTTCAAATCCCAGTCCACCCTTAGAAATTGGATAGCATATTGTGGGCCAAGTCACAAGTGATACTTTGCCACTTCCCCTAACACCACCCCCCCAAAACAAATAAAGGAAGTCTCGTTGTATCCTCTTGTAATAACCTGGATTGTGTGATTGTGTAATGAAAGACAATGAATGAGATCCCACATTGCTTGGAGGGAAAAGTTCAAGCCCTTTATAATGATTCCAATGGGGTCCAATTGTAAACTTAACTGGCCCTTTTGGAGTATGGGGCTAGATATTGCTCCATCAGGCCCTTGGGTCATTACAAATGGTATTAAAGCCAATCTCAACCAAAAGTCTGGGACTTGAATTGTGCCACCAATGATAGACTTGGTTCAAGAGGACATTGGGGATCTAAGGGGGGATGATTGTAATACCCTGGATTTTTTTTTTATTATGTATGGGATGGTGGTTAATGGTATCCCATACTGCTTGAAAGGGAGAAGTTCAAGCCCTCTATCATGATTCCAAGGGGTTTAAATTGTTACCTTGGCTACTAATTTTGGCGTATGGGTCTCTGGGTGGTTACACTTCTCAATACGATTAGCCAAATCAGCAGGGAGTAGAAAGAGAGACATCAAATACATAGACAAATTTGCCAAAGTGCTTTTAATCAATGTAAACCTTCCCCCTTGAGGCAAATACATCTGTTTCCAGTCAGCCAGGGGCAAGCCCGATCTTGAAGCTTCTCTACTGCTTCATCCCAAATGCCTTTGCTTTGAAAGTGGCTCAAGATCAAGATACATGCCTTTGCAGGATAACCTAGAATCTAACACAGGAGAAACACTAAAACAAAAAATAACCCGAGAATTTTCTCTTGGATAATACATATATGTACTTAACATATGAACCTCGAAAATATGACAGAATGAGCTGGCAGAACATCTTTTCTTTATTTTCTTATCCCATCTACTTTGGATTAAGGTACCATTGCAATTTCATGATTAGAGAAATGCATGATAAAATCATGTGATTGTACAACTCACCTGACCAATATTATAAGAAATCATTCGTAAGAGTGAAAGGGATATATCTTCAGGTCTGTAATCCTCAAGCTCCTTGTTATCTGAAATAGCCTTGCCAAAACTAGAAGCAATAGTTGACGCAGAGAGACCAATCTACAAAGATTTAAGATTAGGGCATACTTAGACAATCTAATGGATTTTTTTATAAGCAAGATTGATTATAAAAATTGAAGTAACTCGTGCCAATAGAATCTACAAATAAAAGTCAGGACTACCTCAAAGCCCTGAGGATTTTCTACCCATATGATGGTAATATATCCCAATAATACAAGCAGCGAAGGTCAAGATTTGAAACAGACCTTGGAGTAATCCATACCACCGTAAATGTCTCCAACAAGCATGTCTATGGTCCTATTATTTCCCCTTTGACTCAGCTCTAGCAAGTCATCAAAACTAAAAAAAAAAAAGAATCCAATTATGAAGCATTTTTAACAAGAATTCTACAAAGAAGTGGATATATAAGAATACCAAAGAAAAAAAGACTAGGAATCTAAATGACCTCTTGCACTTTGTTAACAGCCTTCCCAAGCCCCAATAAGTACCACCACCAACATTTGTCCCACTAACCCGCTGGAACTTCCCGTCCCCATCAACCTATCACAATTCAAATCAAAAGCATAGATAACAATCAAATAATTTTTTATCATACTTTAGTTCGAAAGTTCAAAAAACCAAGGGAGAAAGCAAATATACCTTGATCATGCTAACACCAGATCCAATATTAACGAGAAGATAAGGAAACAACTCATTGTGGTCAATCTGCACAAACTCTTTGTGACCCTCCATGTGAGTGAAAGCTTCATGGCGAATAGCCTACTAAACACATGGTAAAATATCTAATTAGTTATTTAGATAATTATAGGATTAATGGAGGAAAAGAAAAACCACAAAATGGCACCAAAGGATAAATGGTAAAAAAATATGTTTTTTCCCCTTCATAGAAGTATTTATTTATGTTAATATACTCCCCAACCGTAATTTTTTGTAAAACATGATATCATATATTTTTTTTGTTCATTGCCATGCCAACAATTTGAAAGCAACAATATGAATCATCTGATGCGATCTTGATCTCTTAGAAGCTAAACCTTCAATCAAAAGGTGAAAAAAATTTATTCTTGATTTACAATGGTGTGAAATTTTACAGAGGCAAAGTGTTTGTTATGCACTTTCTAGTGCACTTAAGTTGTTATAGGAAACTGAGCGCCCTCAGCTATTAGCTGTAGCTGTTGTGATACATTGATGCAGACACTGCATTGTAAACTAAGGGATATAGTCAAGGTTAAACTCTTCCTCTGGAACACCACCCCCACCCCACCCCCTGGCAGGGGCCAAAAAGGGGGGAAATCCAAACCTTACGTTGTGTGAATTATTAATATATCCTAGAAACTACTAATTTAAGCCCTCATCAATTACATTTCTAATAAAACTTTCCATAAAAAGTGAGCATAGAGAAAAAATATGTATACTCTGTTTTTTCACGTTCTGAAAGGTGAAACAAATTATAATCCAACTAAAAACCCATATCTGATTTCCAATTAAAGTTTTTCAATAATTCTATATAAAAGATTAAGGAGTAAAAGATTTGTAAGTATACGCATAGAGCACAATATATAGACAAGTTATCCTAATATCCTATCATCAGAAGGACATAGAATTTCAAATAAAAACTCCACCTTAAGCAAAAAATTTGCTCCAGCCACGAGACAATTCATTTCATCTTCTTTGTCCAGACTAACCCCAAGCCTTTCCTTGAAGAGGTCAGCAAACTTGTATGCTCCCCCACCTGTGGCCTTCGCACAGAATCAACTTGTTGATATGTCTTAAAGGTAGCCAAATAAAAGTCCACCAAAGTGAAAACCATCTTATGTCTTAATCAAACAGTTTTCCAACAAAAAAACTCAGGACTGTGCTGCTCTACATTCACAATCATGACTGAAGAAGCAAGAACTTGCAATTGCAGATAAAGGGATAATTTTGACAATGTTTGTAGGATTCTGAAATAAAGAATTCATAGAGTAGGTACATTAATGCCAATTGGAATGAAGAGGGCACAGAGGAAGTAAGACTGATTATAACAAGCCAGGAAGCATATTATGGGCAAAATGGATTTAATAAAGAATGCAAATGCGCAACAACTTAATGGAAGAATATTACAATGTTTATCCAGGTCTAGAAGAAAATTGGTCCCATTTCATTCTGTTTTGTATTCCTATCTAGAAAACCTAACATGATAGTCTATGTTTCATAGTCCTTACAAATATTAGTTTCTCAAAAGTCAAGCATAGCCCGAAGATGGTTTACTGCAAAATGGATTACAAAAGGTAACCAAGCTATTGAAATGCTGAAAGCAGTCATGACCACAAGTTTACCTTTATAACAGTGTTTTCATTGGCCGGGAGCTCAGAATGCCAACGAGCATCCATTCCTGTCCATATGAGAATTCCAGAATTAACACCCAAAGAGGAGAAAAATAAAGTAATGAAGATGAATGTAAGTAACTCCAATGTAGTCACATAAACTTGTAGAAATCAACAAATATGATACAAGTGGAACAAACCACTATGTTTAGCAGCAGCAGCAACAACAATTATAATATTAGGAGCAATAAATAAGTAAACACGTAACTTTGAACCCAATCAAGATTAAAAGGATGCTTAGAAATACCACCACGGTGAAGCTGCTTGGAATAAATAAAGTCTAAACAGTCGTTAATCTTGCTGGTTTCAAACTTCACAAAATGAAGCCTCCCACCAAGAATAGGGTAGCTTCTCCTATTACCGTTGGAGATTCCCAATCTCTCCTTCACAGTCTTCTTCCTAATTGATTGGTCCTCATGTCTTGAGAAGTAGACCAACTTAATGAGTGATCCTGCCAATAAACAATTAAAAAATCTTACATTCCAATCAAACTTCAAAAGTCCACCACACTTTTTTCAAACTTTGGCATATATAAAACCGGGGAAAAAAAAAAAGAGATTTTAAGAGACTCAAAAAAAGGAACAGAAAAAGCAAAAGGCACAACCCAAACACAAAACAAGCCTTCATTTTCCTTCTACACCGTCCCCCAAACACAAAAAGCAGAAGGCACGACCCAAGAGAGAGTGAAACAAGTCACAAATAAGGCAATGCAATGAAAATCATAACAGTGATATAAAAAATAAAAAATAAAAAGCATACTCAATAAACCATAAAAATAATTGCCTTAAAAAAACATAAAAGTGAAATATACCTCCAATATCAAGAGCCAGATGGGATATATCATCAGACTGATTAGGCAACAGAATTGTGGGGTTCCTCTCCTCAAAATTCCCTTGAATTGCAGCCTTGCTGAGGTCGAGCTGGGGCCTTGAACCGGATCGGTGAATCAAACCGCCGGCTGGAGGGGCCATCTCTCTCTCACCCTGAACACTCTCCTCTGCAACCACACCTACCACCTTGTCTATACGCTTGTTATTCCTCTCTGTCTCTTCCTTTATATCGTTAATTCCAAGTTCTGGGTGATCTGTAAGGCCAGCCATTAATCCAAAATCCCTCGCCGCTAAGCTAGCTGCCTAACCCAACCCCAACTGTTTTTGGTCAATGGCCTAATGTTCTCTTGTCCTATACTCAAAAAACATAACAATTTTCGTCAATAATAGGGCACAAAAGCTGATAATAAATAAATACTTTCATGAAAATAAAGCTGGATAAAATGATTGGTTATCCAGCAATTAAAAATCAATATCCCAAGAACTAAAATTCAACTTACCAACTACAAGTATTGCAAGAAAAATACAACTCAGTTTGAAATGTTTTAAATTAAAAGGAAAACAATAACCTTGAAATCATAAATATGATGAAGACACAGTAAAAAACTGGAAAAAATTAATGAGTCTAAAGATTAGCTCGGGACCAGCCAAAAGACAGTTTACATTAATGCTAGAAATATACATGGGATTAAAATTAACTAAAAAAGACTTTGAAACTGTAGGAATATACTAGTGCATCCCCATGAAAATTGGAAGTTTAAACGAGCAAAGAACAAAGATCCATAAAAGAAAACAATAACAATAAAAGTTCATAAATACTGGGTTTAGGTGAGGTGAAAATGACTAGTCGACCTGAATCCGAAACAAACAAACGACAAATACAAAAACGAAAAAAAAAAAGAAAAAAGAATGACAAAGTAACCGGTGTTATAAAAGCGTCGACCTTAGATATGTGTGAACGGTTTGATGATCTCAATACTGGTTCGTACCTTGGTAAACAAAGATGGTCTTCGTGCCGCAAAAAACTGGTTCCGTAACTTTGCAAACAAGTTCAAAGCAACCGGTCCAGTTTCTGAATTGCGATCGTTTCGGTCTATCCTGGGCGTCTGCCAGTAATAAGTCGTACTCGCACTGAGGGCGGA
The DNA here is from genome assembly GCA_011037825.1 of Carya cathayensis. NCBI lineage: Eukaryota > Viridiplantae > Streptophyta > Magnoliopsida > Fagales > Juglandaceae > Carya > Carya cathayensis. Next base: position 219,425 of record QGSO01000412.1, read on the forward strand.
ACCAGAAAATCTAGTTTTGAGGTCAAGTTACAAAAAAAAATAATTTAGGGGACTAAATATTAATTTTCATGTAATCTATTTACAAAAATACCTTTAAAATTATAATTTTTCTTAATTTTTAAAAATTTTGGGAGGCTATGGCCTAAAAGTAGTTCCGCCCCTGCTCGCACTGGTGGTGCGCGTGAGAGTTACGGTCAGCCCATAATCAATCAGTCAGAATCTGTTCTTTAAAATATAAAATTGACATGAGACAACCTCAGCACCAGTCCGTCTATCCTTACCCAATTAACAGCCTGCCAATAATCAAGTGACACGTAGTCTTCCCATGACAAGTATAATGTATATGCACAATATCAGATTCTCAAATTTACAGAAAGGCTCCCAGCCCCCACTCGTCTACCCCTTCGAACTCTCAGCCCCTTAGCATTAGAGGTGTTAAATCGTGTTAACAGGTCGTGTTCGTGTCGTGTCAAATCGTATTAACGGGTCATATAGGTCAACCCTAACCCGACCCGTTAAGTTTATCGTGTCAAAATCTCAAACCCTAACACGACCCATTAACATAACAGGTCGTGTTGTGTCAACCCGTTTTAACTCATTAATGAATATTACGAAATCTGTTTTTTTTATAAGTAAACAAAGAAATGAAGAAAATATTACGAAATAGATTAATACAACACAATACAACTCATTTTAAACTATTTATGTAAATGGGTTGAATAGGCCTGAAATTAACCTTTTTAACCTGATTAAATTTAGCATAATTTTATATAAATGTTAAAATCACAATATCTATAAAAATTATAAAACTAATTATAAGTCCAAAACTACAATCCAAATAATAAAAATATTGAAATTGAAATTCTAACAATTTTATTTTTAGGTATAAGGGTATAATTGTAACTTTAACTTTCTTAACGTGTCATAACGGGTTAAAACGGGTTGACCCGTTATAAACCCGTTAAGCAATCGTGTCTTAACGGGTCAACCCGTTTTGACCCGAACTCGTTAAGGCTAAACCCTAACCCGCTATTATCGTGTCGTGTTCGTGTTGGGTTAACGGGTCGTGTGACATATTGCCACCCCTACTTGGCACTGTTCCTCTCGCACTCTCAGCCCCCACTCTCAGCCTCTTCGCACCACTCCTCTCGCACTCTCAGCTCCTTCGCATCCGTCTCTCGCATGGATGTCCCTTAGCACGGCTTCAACCACTTCATCTCCTCTCGCACGACTGCCCCCTTCGCTCTCCCTGGACCAGAACTAACCTCAAAGCCCCTTGGTCTGATGACCCACTTCCGTCTCTCTCGAAGCCGACGACGAATGACTGGTACCAGCCACCGCTGAAGAAGACATAACCCTCGAAGCCTCTCTAGCATGCCCTGGAAGTTTCATCGCGAAGTGTCTGTTCCTGTCGTTCTTCTCATCCAGATCCAAGTACCCGTTAACCATTAGCAGCTCCAATTTTAAAATTATCATTAAAAAAAAAACAACAATTGTTTTTTACAATTTTATTCACCCCTTCTAAAAATGTCATGTACATAGTTAATTTCAAGGCTCTGTTTTCTTTTTCCATCGGTCTAAAGAAGCCCAATTCGAGAAACATGACTTTTTATTTTCAATCTTCTCTTGAGAATCACTTAATATTTCCAAATCAGGAGACATTGATTCTTGAATTGAATTTTTATTGTTTTCTCAAAGTTTGTATCAGAAGAAGTGAATAATGGTGGAAGACGAGAATCTTGAAGAAGCATCTGGTTGTATCGAGAGGGAAAAATATCTCAAACGGATTTTTGTGGTTGTTTGTGCATTCAAATCTGTTGGTTTTAAATGCTTGCCTTTGAGATGCATTGGAGTTTTGTATTTGCAGTGGTGGTTGTTTATGGAATAAGTCAGGGATTGGGTGGAGCTTTTAATCGCGTAGACAGGGGAGGGTCAAGATTAGGGGGGAAGCGACCGGTGGCGGTGGGGCTCAACTTGCTATCGTGCGGCAGTGCAAAGAGACTGGAGGCCTATATTCCTTTTTTGCTTTTGATTTTGGAGTTATACCTAGGGGTGAGTATCGATTTTTGGACCGGACCAGACCGAATGAGTCTGGTCAGGTCCCGGTCCAAATTTGGGAGGACCGACTAAGTTCAGTCTGGTCCTGATCCAAGGGTTTTCTACTCCGAACCGGACTGAATAAAAATTAAAAAAAAAAATTATTTATATATATTATTTATATAATAGTTTTATATAATTAATTATATATGGTATAAAAAATATCAATAGTCTAATAAAAAATATTAATAGTCTAATATAGATTGTAGTTATACTTATACTAATATAGTTATACTAAATCATTATAACTAATACTTCAACAATAGCTATAGTGACCTATATTAATAGTCTACTATTAATACTAATATACTATTATATAATTTATATACTTATACTAATCATTATAATTAATATTATGTATAGCTATATAGTATATTTATCACTATAATTAATATAATTTAATTATCACTATACTTATATTTAATTAATATAATTACCACTATACTATAATTTATATAGTTTTACTAATAATTATAGTTAACACTTATATAGTTATACTAATCATAATAAGTTAATAACTAAATCACTAGAAATATAACTATATATATTTAGTATGAATGTATTATTATATTCTTTAATATATAACTATAATATATAGTACTAGTATATATTAATATATTATAAGAGTTATTGTATAAATATAATATAGAAATTATAATATACTAAATCACTATAACAGTATAACTAATATTAATATATAGTTATACTTATAATCTACTATTATATAGTTATACTAATCACTATAATTAAAACTAATATACAGCTATACTGTATACTTATATAGTTGTACTAATACTATTAGTCTATTATATAGTCTAAGACTCTCAATTTTAATATAGGCTATATAGTTATAACTAATACTAATATTTATATTAATACTAATAATGTAGAATATAGTTATACTAACTAATTGATTCAACATAACTAATATTACTAATATAATATAGCCAAATTGAATTACTAATAGTCTAATACTAATACAATTATATAGTTATACTAATCATAAATTCATAATAACTAAATCATTATAAGTCTATAACTATATATATTTAGTATCAATGTATTAATATATTCTTTAATGTATAACTATTAACTATAATATATAGTACTAGTATAACCAATCAAAAAAATATATATAGTACTAGTATATATATTAATGTATTAACATATTATAAAAGTTATAGTATAAATTATAATATATCATATATTTGTAAATTTATAATAGTATTAGTATAGTTAGCTTAATATGTAATATCTTATATATATAAAAAGTGTGTATGAAATGAAAAATCTTGTTTTAACGGTTTTTCTTGTTTTTCTGTTATAGTTAACACCGTTTGTTTAAATACGTGTGAATGTAATTGGCATATAAAATGAAGACATAAATGTTGAGAGAGATAACATTCAATGTTGTTATATGATTTATTAATCATAATAATTACAATACTTAATAGTTTATATAATAATAAGTAATTAAATATTAGTTATTATATTTTTCTCTTTCTCCTTAACATATACACGTGTATTAAGTGCATAAGACGTGAATCCTTAAGTATAATATACGTGTATTATACGTTTCATTAACTCAAATTATTGAATATTTCAAATTTAAAAATCTCATATAATATATAATACAAGTGTGTTTAATCAAAATGTTTTTTTTCCCATGGTAGTAGGATGTAGCTTCCGCTTAGTCATATTACACACGTGGGCTTGCTATGATGAGCACGTGACAAAGGCCGTGATCCTTAAACTAATAAAAAAAGAGTAAATTCGACTAACAACTTCAAAATATATTTTAAGATTTATATATATGCTATATATAGAAAATATTATACCACAAATTTTATAAAAAGATTATGTTTTAACTTTATGTTATCCATGATCGACTCAACCAACAGCAAAATAAGAATTTCAATGTTGTCTCTATTGATCGTCTACAGGATGACATAAATTGATGAATTATAATACAAACATCAAACGACACATATTTTGAACTACCGTTTGTGTTAGACTTTTATTAAATTTTTCATTTACATCTTTGCTAAAATTAGGAATGTTATAAACATGTATTGGATTATATGATATTTTGAACTAATTTTTTTATCTTCTCCAATATGTTTTAAATTATTAAGTAACATCAATAATATTTATAAAATATATATTATTTTTTACAAATAATCATTTCATAAAATTAGACAAACGTGCTTTGCACGTTGCTCCCACCTAGTGTTAGTATTAAATCACTATAACTACATAGAGTATTAGCAATAAGAGTATTACTATTATAATATTATTTCTGTTATTTAATATAGTATTACATATAGTATCACTATCATTACATATAGTTATTAGTTATAGTATTAGTACTAGTATAGTTATTAGTACTAATAGACGAATAGTATTAGTTATGTACTAATAGACGAATAGTATTAGTTATTAGTATTACATATAGTTACATATATTACTATTATTACTATTACTATTACATATAGTTACATATATAGTTATCACTATTACTATTATTACATATAGTTATTAGTTATAGTATAGTTATTATTACATATAGTTATTAGTTATAGTATTATTACTAATAGACTAATAGTATTAGCTTATTACTAATATATATATAATAGTATACTATATGTATATATATTAAATATATCACAATATAATTACATAAGTATTAAACAAAATTTCATTGAGTAAAAAAAAAAAAAGGGTGGACTGAAAGGACCGACCGGACCGATCCTTAGGAAGTTCGATCCGGTCCAGGGTGGGAAAACCCTTGACAGAATAGGTCCGATCCGATCCTTAAAACCTCCCCGGACTGGACCGAACTCTCCCCTAGTTATACCTTGTGAATGAAAGTAGTGTAATTTCTGACGTGGCAACAGAGGAAAGGGAGGATGTTATAGTAATAAAATCAGTCGAACCGCTTAGAAGCGGAACTGAATTGATATATACTGGTTTGGTTTCAAAATTGATACAAAATCGAATTAAACCGGACCAGTTGTACTACTATTAACAAGTAATGCTATATACAGTAGTATATAACTACTGCACAGTCATTTTGAAAAAGTTTGGATTCTTTTATTAAAAAATAGTTTTTATTTATTTATTTATGTAACTCATATTTACTCATTTTTTTTAAAGAAATTGTGTAGCGCTTGCACACTTTATAACTACAAATATAAATTTTCATTACTGGTGATATATTTCAGAATATGATAATGCTATACATTCATATAGTATATAAGCGCTGCACAATCTTTTGAAAAATTAAAAAATTATTATTTTTTTTCATATAAATCTCGTATTTATTCACTTTTTTAAAGTAATTACTCGGCACTTACACATTCTACGGCTACAAATATCATTTTTTTTCGAGATATACCGTAATAAACTTTAATGATAAGATAATTTATGATAAAACGATATTTATTAATATTCCGCTAAAGACAATTTTGTTTTAAGAATAATTTTGTTTGAAAACCTTTACACCACATACTATTCACGTAGCATAATATTATTTAAAAAATAAATTTTAAAATTTAAATCTTACCAACCGAATCATGTCATATGAATAGTTTTTGGTGTAAATGGCTCTAAATAACATTCCTCGTTTCAAATTGGATTTGATGAAACTTAAAAAAAAAAAAAAAATTCTGCACAAATATTGATAATAGTAATTTTACATATAAGTCAATTTTTTTTTATTAGTTAAGGAATTTGTATTAATTTATTTTTTATTTTTTTAAATTGTGTAGATGAACTTTTAAGAAAATATGTAATTATTACATGTTTAATGAATACTTGTCATAGATGAGTTAATCCAGTTTAGAGGAAAATCTTATCCTTCTGTTAATATCTAAATTGGTTATTGAACTGCAGTACGTTTATTACGTGTAATATGTATAACACATGCCCACTAACATGGAATTTACCCTAATTTCAACAAGGAAAATGCTTGGACCATTGAGAATGGTAATTCTCAAAAGTGATCGATAATTTTTTTTTGTTTTTACTTAATATTTAAAAAAGTATTTTTTTAATAAAATTGTGAATTTTGTTAAATATTTAAAGGGATTTAAAAAATATATATAATTTTCAGTATCTGTACAATGTAAGAATCATCTTTTTGGATGGTGGTAGCATTAAAGTTTTCAACAAAGGTAAAATGACTTTAAAATATTCATCTACAAAAGGGCCCTCTTATTATGGGACAGCCATGCCTCTTGCATCTTGCCCATGGTAAATTAATTGGTTTTCTAAAATGTTTATGGAAATTAGGAACAAGGTCACGCTACATATTCGATGGATGAGTTGTTTTAATGGGAATCATTTTCACACTATAATCCAGTGGAAGGAGGCCATTACTTGAAAGAGGAATTATATCTACAGTTTTAAAATATGCAAATCTCGTGTTTTCATTTTATATATAAAAAAAAAGGTAAATATGAAACACATATAAAAAAATTATTTTTTTAATAATAAACCTCACTTTTCTTCAAAAGTGTACGTGAGATTTACATATCATAAAACTATATATAACATCACTTTGATAGAAAAAGACCAAAGTTGATTATTGATCCCTTATATATTTGGTTGAAGTCCAGGATTAAAATTTCACTAAGTCCTGATTTGGTGAACAAGATTATCTCCGCTCAATATTTAAATAAAACTTTTCAATTTTAAATATTCAATTTTTTCATCTAATCATTATTTAATAATTACAAACTTTTCAAACTTCTAGACAAAATGCAAAAATAAATCAATTTTTTTTAAATCTCAAAATATAAATAATATTAAAAAATAATATTTTAATTTTATAATATTTTTATTCAACTTTTTTTTCTCTTATTTTCCAAAACTCCCATAAATATCTTAACTCAAGCTATATCTTATTTCTATATCTCATCTAACCATCCTAGTGAAGCCTAATTCTTGCGTCCAAAAGAACCTCTCCCAATAAAAACGACGCTTGATTTCTTACAAACAAACTGAAAAAACACAAAATATTTAAAATCAAACTTACGTTATATTGTCTAGGTACAAAGGGGGAAGGTGGGGAGGGGGTGCACTTCTCAACATCCAGTTTACCTCAAGGGAAGTGCATATACTCCAAAGGCTCTTTTTCTCAGTAAGTAGCATTCCATTATTATACAATCACCGTATAATAAACGGCTAGAGTAACTAAGTCGGGCTCCCGTGTATTTTCATCACCAAATTACACACATCACGCTTCCGCCGTCGCCTTCCCTGCAGTTGCTGCTGTTGCACTATCATTTGATTTGGTACGTTTTGCTTCATAATCTTTAACGGCAGCCTTGATGGCATCTTCAGCAAGCATGCTGCAGTGCAACTTTACAGGCGGGAGAGAGAGATATTTTGCGATTTCACTGAGGAGATTAAAAAACAAAGGATCATTTAGTTTTAAGCATACGACTCTCAAGACAAATACACAAAGAAACATTCTTGAGGCTAAGAGACATGGTTCTATATAAACACACACACAGAGGATAAGACATGGTTAGAAACAATCTATCTGGAACAGGACTAGAAAATATCTTTCCGCTTTGAATAGAACGGGAACTGGGATACTTCCGTGCTACATGAATAAGCTTTTTTTTAATCCTTAAACAAGGAATTTTATTAATGAGAAAGAGGGGCATCGCCCATATGGGGGACATAGATCAACACCTAGGCTTGATGTCACTCTGAAGAAGCTTAAACAAGAATAATTGATTATGGAGTACAACACATTTCTTAACTTCACGTCGCTTTTTTCCTTCCTTTTTGGGGGTAAGTAACTACACAGAACCATTATTGAAGAAAAACAAGTTATTTTTTGTTCATTACTTCCAGCATCTGAATTCAATTACTTTCTACACAAGTTATAAATAAAAGATTGTAATTACTTAAAAAAACAAAAAAAAAATTGGCATACAACATCACATATGGTATCTAGATTCATGTTGATCTCCAATGGAAACTACCTAGATCCACCACAATCTACTTCTGTGTGTATGAAAGCATGCGAAAGGTCTTTCTTTTTCTTTTGGTGACAGTAAGTATAACGTTGAGAGACAGGTGATGTCTTAGAAATCATATCACTTGGTATGAAATTCAAACTCAAAAAGTAAGAAAACAACATCCCACGATGATTAACTACAATGATTGCAAACAAAAAAATGAAAATGCTAGACAAGATGATCACACAATTGTAAATGCAGTGGCAGACACATTCAGAAGCTGGTAATTTAGAGACACAGCAGGACTCACGTGTTTTTAATAGTCACAACTTCCTCCAATTGCTTCCCTTTAACCCATTCAGTAGCTGGAAAACGAGAGAGTAGAGCAATTAGAACAATTGCTGGTAAAAACAAAAAGCCACAAACTCAGATAAATGGACAATAAGCTGCAGCAGAAAACAATAGCAACTTGATAAATAATTTCTTTTGATAAGTAATGAAGAGTTTCATTAATGAATAATGATATGCACACCTATGTACACAGGAGGTATAAGAGAAACCTATGTTTCATTAACAACAAATACAAGAAACTCATTGATACTTGGGGCATGTTTGGATGTAAGGTAAGATCATGAATAATAGAGATATATTTGTGAATAGTACAATCTTTCTAAGATAAGGTTTTGCTATGTTTGGTAAATAGTTAAAAAAGATTTATGTTAGTAACTTCCTTATTTTATATGTTTAACTTATAGTTTTTACAACAGAGGGCTCAAAATATCTTAAAGAAGTTGTTAGTGCCTAGAATTGAATTAGTCTAGTAACAAAACCCCGACTAATTCCAAGGGTACACAAGCCCTCGACAAGGAGTTTTCAATAATTGAACCTGTATTAATTCAAGGGAAAATTCCCTCAATCCAATGGTTTCTAGAAATTGTTTGCACCCAAGTGTTTGAACCTTAGACTTGGAGGAAGCATACCACCAAAACCTAAAAAGCTTAGAAATAGTAAAAAAGAATCCAAGAAAGCTTAGAAATCCTAGCTGAACAAGAATTTTCCACCTAGATCAGATCCACCACCTATTTTATGGCTAGCAAACCCTAGAATTTAGGATTCCTTTTTGTTAATGCAGGCAAGGAAAGGTTATTTTTCAATTATTACTTGCTGGGTCAGGGCATACAAAGACTCAAAACCTCCTGCCAGATTTTCTTAGGGAAGTTAAGAGTTGATTAAAAAGCTGTTCTAAGGACATCAAGTAGCATTAGGAGTCTGAAACTTACCATGTTCATCAGTATCAACGCAGCCAGCCCAAAACTCTTAAGCTTCCTTATATATAGATTATACTAATCCCTCAAATCTCAACCCTACCACAATCTGTCCATGCTGATGCCCCTTTTCAGCCCACAGAACTTCAATTTAGCACACAAAATAGCAGCCCTTCTCCTCCCTTAACATAAACCCAGAAATTATGTTTCTCCTAAGTATTACCACATATTGGATTACATTGAGATTTGTTGGTCTAAGAAAATTTTCACTACCATTTAAAACTCTTAAAAGTTTATGAAACTGTCATTACCAGGTGCTATGGAACCTAATGACGTAACATTCTGAACCCATTCAGGAAGTGGGTGTTACATGAAGGCGTGTAAACATTTAAGGGACAGAGAGCAGTAGAAGGATGCAAATTGGATGGAATTGTGGTTGCTGAGCAAAGAAACAAAACATGACATCCCCCAAGAGTTGAAAAAAATATCAAAACATGAAAAAGCTGATGTTCGTCATTCAATTAGATATATTCATAATTAGCAAACTTTAAAAAATATTAAAAAAAAAATTACTTCAACAATTTGTCAATGCAATACACAAGCTGCATATTTTGCACACTAGTTTTAGTTGATAGTCCATATCAGAACGGCAACAAAAAAATAAAAAAAAGGATTCTTGAGGAGAATACAATTTCTGTAATTGTGGCACCATATCATTTACTCACCCAACTATATTTTCTCAACAACCATTAGTATCTTAAAAATATAAGAGAAACATGCACTTTAAAATTCAGAACTCATAACTTTATGCATGGAATTTGACATAATTTAATCTATCGATCCAATCAACTAATTGCCGGATCACCACAGAGAGAGAGAGAGAGAGAGAAAAAAAGTCATTTAATTTAAGCACTTTTGATGCCAAGATGTAACAAACAACATTAAACGACTAAATTTTACAAATTTCTAAGATGAACGGTGCTAAGCGATCTGCCAAAGCTGTGTAGATCTTGGTTAACTGATAATGAAAAAGCTATCCTAGAATACAAACCACCACGCAAAATAAAAGCTTTCATGTATTGTCTCCTTCTGGCTCTATTAAACAATTCAAAGAGTAAATTTTTTCTATCACCTAGTCCTTTGCTTAACAATCTCAACCACCAGTTCCTTTTAGGGAGCACCGGAGACAAGATGCATTGGAGTCATTCTAAGAAAGGTATTTTCTCTATTAGTTCCTTTTATCAAGTGCTTTCGAACTCAGGAATGTCTATGTTTCGTGGAAGAGCATATGGCAGACAAAAGTTCCTTCAAAAGCAGTGTTTTTTGTTTGGACAGCATCTTTGGATAAGATCCTCACTACAAATAATTTGAGGAAACGACGGGTAATTGTGCTAGATTGTTGCATGTGTAAAAAGCGTGGGGATTCAGTGGATCATCTGCTTTTACACAATGAGGTGGCCAGGATCATGTGGGATGATTTTTTCTCAAGAGTTGGATTGTCTTGGGTTATGCCTTGTAGATTGGTGGATTTCCTTGCAAGTTGAGAGGACTATACGGTGATTCACAGGTTGCAGCAATTTGGAGTTTGGTACCAATATGCATATGTTGGTGCATTTGGAGGGAGAAAAATGCTAGAAATTTCGAAGATCAAGAGAGAACAATAGATGAGCTAAAAGTTTTCTTTTATAAGTCATTGTTCTTATAGGCGGGGGCCATAGTTTGTAATGGACTAAGTGTCCATGACCTTCTTCTTTCTATTGTAACCACTAGCTAGGCATTCATCATGTATACTTTCTGTGTACTTGGGTTTTGCCTATTTCTATGAATATAATATCTTTGATTACCTAGAAAAAAAACTTTAAAAAAATCTCAACCACCAAACAAACCATAAAATCCTAAAGGCAAAAAAATTAAATAGCTCGGTTTTTACCCTTCCCTCAATTTTCCGGTCAAACAAACACCTCAACAGCCCTCGGATAATTTTTCAACAACCAAACAAACCATGAGCAATAAAAAATAAAAAAAAAATCTCCCAAAACAAAATCCTAATTCCCTGTCGATTTTTATTGTTGTTTACTCAAATTCCACAGAAACTAAACAAATCATAGAAAGAGAGAAACACCAACCTACAGACGAGGACGCAATAGCGGAGCCACAACCGAAGGTCTTGAAGCGAGCGTCGACAATCTTGCCGGTCTCCTCGTCGACCTTGATCTGGAGCTTCATGACGTCACCGCATGCCGGTGCACCGACAAGTCCGGTGCCAACGGCAGGATCGCTCTTGTCGAAGGATCCAACGTTCCGGGGCTTGTCGTAGTGCTCGATGACCCTCTCATGATAGAGGCGACCTGGCAGGACCTGTGCGGGCCGGGACGTAACATCCCGTGAGGCTTCCAGCAGCCCAACGAACCTTTTCGACGCGAGCCTCAGCATTTTTCACTCTGTTTCTTCTTCTTCTTTTTCTTCGCTTCTCTTTGCCGCTTTCGTTCCCGAAGTATCAATTCTCGTCCAAGTAGTTTTAGCTTTGAAGGCGGTGCGTTGCGGATGAGAATTATCTAGGACACGTGGACAGACGAGATTGGGAATTACTAGACCAGCTTGATTCTGGTTCTCTCCGGTTCTATTTCAGTACGGTTTCTCTTCTACTGCAGTGGCTATTGATCTTTGTGCTTGCCATGTCATTTCCTTTTTTTTTTAAAAAAAAACCATTTTTTAACATAATTATTTATTAAGATCTAGAATATTATCCTGATAGCATTGACGAGGCCTTGTTTGGTTAATTAAAATAAAAAATTTTATCTTAATTTATGATTATAATTTTTTTAAATTTTTATATAAAATATAATATATAATTTAATTTTTTTAAATTTTAATATAAAATTAATATTAAAAAATTATATTATAATAATATTTTATTTATTATTATTTAAAATATTTTATTTAATCTCACCTTATCTACTTAGGAGTGAAAAAATAAAAGAAAAAGTCAGAAAATTGATTCGGACCAGACTGGCCGATTGGTTTGATTCGATTTTCAATGAATTCGGTCTAGAAATTGTTCTTTTATTTTAAAAACCTATTAAATCTAATTTGGAATCAATTTTAAGTTTTTCAACAGGATCAAACGATTTACCTATTTTATATATATTTTATTAATTTTTAATATTATATATAATATATTTTATATATAATTATTTATGAAATAATATATTTTAATTTATAACATAATATTTTAATTTTAAATATAAATATTTATTGGATCATATATTTTAAATATAAAATATATATTAAATACATTTTATTATCTAATAAATTCACAATATATTTTTTTGATAAATAAATCAGTAATACTAATATATTTAATATATTAAAACTGGACAATCGGATCGAACTGGACCAAAATGAATAAAACCGAACATATCGATTTAGATGAGTAACCAGTACTTAATCGATTTTTAAAAATATAAAACCGATATATACCTATTTAGTCTTAAATTTTATCTAAAATCGGATCGGACTCGACCGGTTATATCCCTACTAACAACTAATATTATAATATAATTAATAAAATTAAAATTAAAAAATATGATGGACTATAGTCCTTATCACATCATGGACACAGTCCAACAATCCTTTTTCAAGATTGTGAGTTTGGCCCACCAAACACAAACCATACCCGAAGAGAAAACATACAAACATGCTCTTAGTTCAGAGTTGTATATGCCTTAGCCCATATTAACAATGGACCGAATAAAACTGGATTGAACTTTATTGTGAAGTCCTAAACCCATACATCTCATCCAATCTTTTAACACTTAATTTTATTTTTGACTTTGTTACAAACCCATCTTATTCACATTGTGGCGCTCGATTTGATGACCCGATTTAACCCGACAATGATTTATTGTAATTTTTCTTTTAAAGATTTTCAATGAGGCTTGAACAATAGAGCGCAAGCTTGGACTAATAGGCTTTGACCCGATTTATTAGTAGATTTTACACTGAGGTTTTGACCCAGTTTTAGCTCTTAAATCGATTTGACCCGACCCCTAGTTAGGGTTTATGCACTAACAACTATAAGTAGGGTTTAGCTACATATATATATATATATTATTTTTTATATGGCCGCATGGTATATTCAACTTTTAAGAAAATAAAATTATCTGCAGTTCTATAGATGTAGACACATTGTCCTTTTTTTTTGCTTTACTTTTTCGTCTTATCATTCTCAATACAATATCAACGCCACACACCGTAAATCTATTCTGTGTCAAAAAATAATGGAAAAGGAAAGAGAAAAGTGCCATAGAAGATGAGAGGGTAGGACTTTGAAGTAAGAGAGACGGCTCCTTCTTCCAGCTTGTTTTTCCAGTTATGGGAGAGGCGTTTGTTGAGAGCGGGGATCGAACAGTCATTTCACTACAATGCAAATGACAATGAATGCATCCAACTAATTTCCAAGTTACGACATCTCCTTAATTTGATGTCTCTCACCGGTCAACTCTGATTGATTTTGCATTTTTTCTCTGTCATAATGTGTTTGGATGTGAAGTATGTTTTGGAAGAATTCGGATGCAAGCGCGCGCTACAACTTTATTGCCTCATAAGATAAGCCATTTTCTCGGTAAATAAAAATTTTTTTCCCTTTAAATTAAAGATATTGTAGTTCTAGACTCACCTCAATATGATCGAACCACAATTATTCATATCGGATCAATGATTTCTCGGGTTTTTGTCAAACTTTAGGTTTCAAATGGTAAAGATTGACACATAGAGTGTGCCCAATAATATTTATTGTTAGAGTTTTGCTACATACAAGCACAGTTACGCACTAATCTGTGTACCAATACTGATTTATTCATACTTAAAATTTAAATTAACATTATTTTCAATAAAATCTACTTTTTGACCAATCACATCACATTGGTGCACAGATTAGTGCACAATTGTGCTTGCAACTATATTTTTCCTTATTGTTATCCGTATAAATGTTGTTAGGTCCATTTAATGTGTTTGTTTCTCTTTCATTTTTGGGCCTAGAAGATGTTCGGGCCCACTTATCCTGGACCTAGGACGGGCCGAACAAACCAAGGGTCCAAATCCATCACCATCATCCAGTGTCACGGGGTGTGGATAGAATCTCTATTTACATTTACTTATTTTNTTACACTGAGGTTTTGACCCAGTTTTAGCTCTTAAATCGATTTGACCCGACCCCTAGTTAGGGTTTATGCACTAACAACTATAAGTAGGGTTTAGCTACATATATATATATATATATATATTATTTTTTGTATGGCCGCATGGTATATTCGACTTTCAAGAGAATAAAATTATCTGCAGTTCTATAAACGTAGACACATTATCCTTTTTTTTTTACCTTACTTTTTCGTCTTATCATTCTCAATACGATATCAACGCCACACACCGTAAATCTATTCTGTATCAAAAAATAATGGAAAAGGAAGAGAAAAGTGCCATAGAAGATGAGAGGGTAGGACTTTGAAGTAAGAGAGACGGCTCCTTCTTCCAGCTTGTTTTTCCAGTTATGGGAGAGGCGTTTGTTGAGAGCGGGGATCGAACAGTCATTTCACTACAATGCAAATGACAATGAATGCATCCAACTAATTTCCAAGTTACGACATCTCCTTAATTTGATGTCTCTCACCGGTCAACTCTGATTGATTTGCATTTTTCTCTCTTTATAATAATGTGTTTGGATGTGAAGTATGTTTTGGAAGAATTCGGATGCAAGCGCTACAACTTTATTGCCTCATAAGATAAGCCATTTTCTCGGTAAATAATTTTTTTTTTCTTTAAATTAAAGATATTGTAGTTCTAGACTCACCTCAATATGATCGGACCACAATTATTTATATCGGATCAATGTTTTCTCGGGTTTTTGTCAAACTTTAGGTTTTCAAATGGTAGAGATTGACACATAGAGTGTGCCCTATAACATTTATTGTTATCTGTATAAATGTTATTAGGTCCATTTAATGTGTTTGTTTCTCTTCCATTTTTTAGCTTAGAAAGAGATTCGGACCCACTTACCCTAAACCCAGGAGGGGCGAACAGACCAGGAGTCTAGATCTATTCCCATCATCCAGAGTCACAGGGTGTGGGTAGAACACTTATTTACGTTTATTCATTTTTTTTAAAAGAGTGTTTGAGATTTGTACGCTTTAAAATTGTAAATATTATTTTTCTAAATAAATAAAAAATAAAAAAATGAGGACAACTTCAATATTCAACATTTGAATATTTGTACTAATGCAATATTAAATCATCCAAAAATTTAATAAAGTTGATGGGAAAAAGGTACATTAATTATTGGACTTGTATCTAACAGAATAAATATATTCCCTATGATGTTTCAATTACATAAAATGCTAAGAACAAAACAAGGACACTGAGTCATAATCTTAATAATTAAAGGAGACACATATCCGTGCATGAACATGATAAGCACGAATACAAAAAGTGAATTTCTTGTGTAAAAGATGATCAATAGAAAATGCAAATTAATCCATAAGGTTCCATGTTATATATATTTTACAATATTAAGACTGGTTTGGTTATACAAAATTAAAATATTTTATTCCATCTAGTATAATTATTATAATTTTTTTAAATTTTCACATAAAATATAATAAACAATTCGATTTTTTCAAAATTCAAAATAAAAGTAATATTAAAAAATTATATTATAATAACATTTTATTTAATTTTTAACAAAATATTTGATCTAAATTTTATAATCAAATGAGACCTAAGTGTATGTTTGAGTTTGAGTTTGAGAGTTTAAAAAGTGTTTTTAAAACCTAAAAACTTCCTTAAAGAAAAAGTTGTATGCTTATAAATTTATAAAAAATATTTTAAACACTTAAAAATATTGAAAGTCTAATTCTTTTTTTTTTTTTAAACGGAGTCAAATTGATCAAGGTTTTGTAGAAAAGTTCAGGAGATAATGCTAAGTTTTTTAAAAATTACCGTAACTAATTTTTTTTTTTTTGAAAGGAATAGGAGGTTCAAAAGGGAACCTCCTTTCTATATTCACTATCAAATAGAACAAAATTTATCCTGAATGATAGTTTTCACTATCTCCTCAGGTACATCTTCGATCCAGACACTCTCATCATTTACATTCAAAGAATATCTCACTAAACTGTGTGCTGCATTATTACACTCTTTATATGTATGCTATACTACCCAACTGGGTCTGTTCTTCAAAATTTCTCTAATATCTTCAATCATCTGTCCATTCCATTCCCAATTCTCCTCCCTTCCATTCACTGCTTTGACAATACCCAAGGCATCCCCTTCAAAAACTACATTTACAAAGTTCAACTCTGCACATAGTTTTAAGGCTCTCCAAAGTGCCTGCATCTCTGCTGTATCTGGTTTAGACACCCATTTCCTTGAGCCACATAGTGAAACTAGGACCTCACCCTCCTCATCCCTGATTATTACTCCCATTCCCATCTTTCCTTCCTTTTCTTTTAATGCCGCATCCCAATTAGCTTTCACTGAATTAGGTGCAGGTTTCTGCCATCTGCACAGGTTCCTCCCCATTGCACTACTTCTACTTCTTTGCCCTTTACCTTCTCTTTCTTGTGCCAGTTGAAACTCTGCTAGACTATCAACAGCCTGCTTGAAGAGGAATTTAGGATCAGTAAAAGCATTCTCAAAAACAAACTGGTTCCTTCTTAACCAAATCTTTCTCATAACAGTTGCCACCAACTCCAACTGCTCCTGTGACAAGTTCTCCACCATTTTTGCCCAGACTACAAAGAGGTCCCTTTCACTGCATCCCCATTTCTGTACATGACTCTCTATCTCGTTCCACACATCAGAGGCACTCACACAATTCCAGATAGCATGACCAATAGACTCATCTTCAGATTTGCATATAGGACAGCTTGAATTCACAATTATCCTTCTCTTCAGAAGATTTTTCCTGGTAGGTAGACTATCATTAAGAGCCTTCCACATAAACATTTTGACAACCCCTGGTATCTTTAACTGCCACAGCACTTTCCACCCTTCTTCTTTCCTTTCTGAGACATCCCCTTTAATCTCATTTTTCCAATTCATCCCCAGGTAATATGCACTCCTTACACTATAGATACCATTTTTTGTATAAGCCCAAATCAACTTATCTTGCCTGCCTGTGTGACTCAATGGGACTTTACACACCAAATTCGCATCCTCATCACTCATAATGTTTTTCACCACTTCCTCATTCCATTCTCCACCCTCCTCCACCATTAATTCCCTTACTTTAGCATCTGCATGAAGCCCTTTAACAGGGGATTGAATTCTGAATGAAGAAGGTCTCGGGACCCACTTATCTCCCTAGATCCTAATATTAAGCCCATTTCCAACTCTCCATACCAGACCCTTTCTCAATAAGCACAATGAACCCCACAAGCTCCTCCATATAAGTGAGGGTCTCTGGCCTAAATTAGCTTTAAGCAGATCAACATGTCTGAAATACTTCTCTTTGAGCACCACTGATGCCATGGTCTGAGGGAGTGTCAACACCCTCCAACATTGTTTAGCTAGAAGGTCTTGGGACCCTTTCTCAACTTATCTTAGAAACTTGGTTACACATCATGGTGCCTTTCCATGTTTATTTTAAAATTAACCACGAAATGCATCTACATTTGTCCTCCAGTATGGCACTGCATGCACCAGATCTAGTTGGAGTTAAGCCACCATTTGCTTATCTTCATGCACTTGTATGGATCAATAAAAGCCCTCTCTCTCTCTCTCTCTCTCTCTCTCTCTCTCTCTCTCTCTCTCTCTCT
>QGSO01000412.1:240372-289708 GCA_011037825.1 Carya cathayensis
GTTAAGTCAAGTTCAGTTCACGCTTAAGTTCTGGTTAAGTCATGCTATATGTCAAGTTATACTATGTTTATGTATGACTATAATTATGCATTTATGCTTTTACTGCCATGCATGCATTTTTAACCTGTGTGTGAGTTTTATGTTAACTTACTGAGATTTGTAATCAAATCTCACTGTGGTAGTCCCAACTACCATTCCCCCCGAATGGTAGATCTTGTTACAGGACCCAAAGGAGAATTGGAATCTGACCAACTGAATACGGTTATCTAGGCTACGGTGCGATGTTGATGATGGTATAGTATTTAACTTAGGTTAATACTTGTACTTTTGGATTTGTATCTCAAGTATTCTTTTGATCATAACCATTTTAGACTAGTGTGGTGATCACGGCTTTTTAGTATGCCTTTATGTATGAAATATGTTTCAAGTATTTGGGATATTTTTAGTTTGGTGCATAGTATTGCTAAAGAAAAAAAAATTATCCGTTGCGAATATTGCATAATGCTAGATGTATGTTAGGAATATTGCATCTTATATGTCATGAACGGGGGCAGGTAACCTTGTGTTGCATGTCTCGACGCTTCAAATGTCCGTTCAATCCCAAGCGGAATTTGGGGGCATCACAGTTTGTCTCATGTACTACACAGTTTTGGTTGAAGGTTTTTTTTTTTTTTTTTTTTTTTTCCACGTATTTGTTATTTCTAGCCATACCCAAAAGCATATGCAGTAGTAAATAATAAGAGTTTAATTTTAAATATTTTAAAACCGATTTAAGTCTATCTTACTATTTGATGTTAGAATTTTGTTTTAAAAGTATTACATTATTAATTAAAAAAATTGTCTTAATAAAATAATATTAGTTATTAAAAATAATATTTCTATATACTGGACGAACGTCCATTGGACGTTGACCAACTACTAGTATACATATATATATTTTAATTGGTATGCATTAGTTTCTTCATCTAATGGCGAGATTGGAGAGCCAAAGCTAATGCATGCATGCTTCACTTATTGACCATGATATTGAGTTTTGCTATATACAAGTAAAGTCACGTACTAATTTGCATATCAATACTGATTCCTTTATACTTAAAATTTAAATTAACACTGTTTTTAATAAAATCTACTTTTTGACCAATCACATTAAATTGATACGTAGATTAGTGTACAATTGTGCTTGCAACTAGATTTTTTTCCAAAAAAATCCTTAACACCCTTAATCATTTGACGTGTAGCCCTCTTATAGAATTTCATGAAAGATCATGTTTTACCAAAAAGCCCTTAATAGCCATGTCGTGCACATGAATAGAAATTTCTTTTTCATGTCCTTTTTGTTCTGACAGTGTACTCATTGTCATCTTTTTTTTCAATTTTTTTTATTAAAATGACTTTACTCTTTAGAGCATTCTTATTGTAAAATTCAACTTTAAATAAATTTAATTAATAAAATACTTAAAACACTCAATATATAATAGTAATTACTAATTTAATTAGAATATTATTATTATTATTATTTAATATGTTGATTAAACATGCTAGAGAGGTATCTTTTAAAATTTTATTCAAAAGTTGAGTTGGTTATAATGAGTTAATTTTAAAAAAAAAGTTTTTATTAATTATGTAAAGTTATTCAAATTTTATTTTGTAGGAATATCGACCATATGTTAAAAGTGTTACAGAGAAATTATCAAAAAAAATTTGGAAGATTCAAGTCTATATACATCGAAAGAAACTGAAAGAGAAAAAATTTAAGCATTTTAATGTCCTCTCTATTGAAGCAATGCAAGATGAGGAAAATGCTAGATGGTCATCCTAGAATCAAAATTATTTCAAACAGCTTTCATAAAACTATAGGCGATGTTTATTTATAGAATCATACTCTTCTTTTATAATATATCACGTGTAATTATTTATTGATTACATAAACATTACGTCGTTAATTATTTAATTAACCCAAAACATTACATCTTTATTAATAAAAAATGAGTTCTTAACCAAAAAAAATTAAATATAAATTAAGCAAACGTGCATTGCATTGCACGTTGCTTTCACCTAGTATATATATATATATATATATATATATATATATATTATATTGTCCTAGCTAGTGGCCTGTATGCCTCAGTGTAAAGAAAATTAAGTACATACGGCCATAATTAATTAAATCTCTTTTTAGTGGAAGTTGGATACGCATGCATGAAGGGATGGTGAATCTGATAATTAATAATAACGTCTAAGACAAAATGAAATCTGCATGCAGTTGGCCATGAAAAAGCGAAACAATTAATGCAGTACGCCCATATGTAGATCATCATATATATCTAAATGATATTCTTTGATCTTTATCTTGATCATCATCTTGTCCTACATTTATACATACATACGAATATACATGGGATTTTCTTGCTACGTATATCTCGACACGTACACAACAACAAATTTAAGTATTAAGGATGAATTTATTTTTCGTCTCTAAAAGTGAATTTTTGAGACAAAATTTAAATTTCGTCTCAAAAAGCATCATGGTTGAAAGTTTCGTTCAAACAGTCATTTTATTGTTCAAACGGTAGTTTTAAAGATGAAATTTTCGTCGTAATAAAATTTGATGTGAAAAAAAATGCGAGAATCATTTCCTCCAGAACTTTTCACCGCTCGAACAAAGAATTTTGCTATTTCATAATAAAAGTAATTTTATAATCTAATAATCACAATAAATAACATTAATTTATGAGTTTACTTTTATGAGATTTGTTTATAATTGAAGTACTACGTACATACTTTTCAAATTAAACTCTTCTGATATATGGTAGAGACTGCATGCAGCAAATTGGTATATATTTTTCTCTTCACATGGAATATTTGGGTTGGGTTCGCAATATAATACATGCAAATTAATTTCTACAGGTAGGGCTAGAACTTTGATTGCATGCATGCCTGAAATGACATATATGAGAGTACTGATCAACACGTGCGTACGGTGGAAAATGATATGTGTAGAGATCAAGAGCATACAATAACATCATGATATATTGCTAGCAACTCATGACCATCATAATTCATAATTGACGTCCCCGTTTGTATTATTGATGGGGGAGGGGCCATATTGCAATCATTTTCTTGTTGAAGGAAATTGTGCAGATATAGTAATTTAAAAAAATAAATGCGACTTTGAAGCATATATAATACTATTTTTAAGGTGATAATTGCTCCCACTCAAAAGAGTTTGCTACCGAGTTACAAGTAATTTACCTCTAAGATACAACAAAGTCACAAACTACATATAATAATTCTGAAATTTTTCTTTTAGATTTTCTCTACAAAATTATGTAAGTGACTGAAAAATAAGATAATAGAATGAATAAAATTTGTGAGTCTCAACCTCTATTTATAGAAAATGAAATGGCACCATGTAAAGGAACACAACTTTTAATCTGTGACTTTTCAATTTGCATTTATTAGTTTAAAGGTAATGATGTTTCACTTAAAAGACTAAATGACATGCTTG
Source organism: Carya cathayensis (assembly GCA_011037825.1). NCBI lineage: Eukaryota > Viridiplantae > Streptophyta > Magnoliopsida > Fagales > Juglandaceae > Carya > Carya cathayensis. The sequence continues at coordinate 243,881 of QGSO01000412.1, forward strand.
ACCATGCATGTGGTTGGACATATCCCTTGCCCAAGGGAGGTTAGGGGTTCGAAACACACATATTCAATTTTTTAGTTAAATTAATTTTGAAGCATAGCACCGGCCATCCGACCTATATGCGGTTCGACCCATGTGTGGTGCCTCTTTGACCCACACATCATGTCTCTTCGGCCATCCAAGTAAGTCTTCACACGCGGTTTGGCTCATGCGTGGTGCCTCTTCGGCCCAAGTGTTGTGCCTCTTCGGGCTTGGCCCATGTACCCCTTGGGCTTTTCATTATTAAAATTAAAGAATCAAAATATAGCATGATAGTTTGAACCCATAACCTCTCATTTGAAACAACATACTCTTACTACTAAACTAATATATCTCTTTGAGATGGTGGTTCACATAAATAAATAATAATTCATAAATTTGTATATTTAATATCATAATTTATAATAAATATAACACTTCTACCTCGAACTTGTCGTAATCGATCAGCTTCATAATCATATAATTGAGAATTTGAAAACACGCATACAGAAGATGTTATATAATATTAGTTACAATTTTAAAGTGCATAAGCCGTACAATTCATTTGAAAAAAAGATAAAGTCCATGATAAAAAATAAATAAGAAAAAGATATTTTCATGTGGATTTTGAATATACTTTACTTTTTTCAATGAAACTCCATGAAATTTACATATTCTAAAACTATCCAAATATATTTGGATTCATATATGTATGTATATGTATAAGCATGCGCATGTGAGAGAGAGAGAGAGAGAGAGAGAGAGAGAGAGAGAGAGATTAATTTATCCTCTCAAGGTTGTTGACCAGTGCCATCTATGGCATAGAAGAAACAAGTTAATTTTTGAGGGTTACTTCCAACACCCAACACAGATAGTCAACCTATCAAAACTATATTTGGAAGATTTCAAAACTGTTAATGACAGGTACCAAACAATTAACAGAGGAAGACAAGTGATAAATACCAGCTGGAATCCACCACTTGCAGGTTTCTTGAAGATCAATTGATTAATGAAGAGAAGGGTAGAATTGGACTGAGACTAATAGCTCGAGACCAGGGAGGAAACATTATGGGTACAAAGAAATTAACACAAGCAGGTTTTAATGATCCTCTTTTGGCAGAAGCTTTAGGAGCTTTTCAAGCAGTTATAATGGCTATGGAAATAGGAATAGGTTGTGTACTTTTTGAAGGAGATTCCTCTCAGGTTGTAAAGGACCTTTATTCTCATGTAGAAAGATGGAATAGACTGGGGATGGTTTTATCTGATATACGTATGCAGCTATCCTCATTTGCTAGTTGGGAGTTTTTGTTTGTTAAGAGAAGTGGTAATACTCTAACTCATGATTTAGCAAAATCCTCTCTTGATGAGGAATCAATTGTACTGGATTTGATTCCAGTTTGTAGTCATGTAACCTCTTAAGTTTAAAGTTAACATAGTAATTCTTGTTTTCAAAAAAAAAAAAAAAAAGTAAAATAATCGATACAATCCTACAAGAAATTGCCGTACGGTAAAGAAGGAAACAACAGCAATAATGATAGTAAGTATCAATTAAGAATTAATTAGACGTACGATATATGCCTACACACGTCAGCTTTTTATTTATTAAGCTTATTATTGTCATATATTATATTAAGCAATTTGTCTACTATAACAACAATCATGCTTGCATCATGCTCATCTTATATATATATATATATATATGACATGATGATGTACACTGTTTTGTTCCTTTATCCTGAAATGCAATCTTCATACTCAAATTAGTCGACCCCCAAATAGTAAAATCAATATGTAACCTAGCCTATAAGAAGAAACTGACGGGAATAAAAAACAAAAAAAATAAATCTAAGAGTTCAAAAGAAAATTAAATTGGATAACCCCAAAATACACAATTAATTAATGATTAGTATTGCTAGATGCAGTTTTAGAATATGTAACTCTCTATGCATTCTTTTTAAAAAATAATGAAACCCACGATTAAAAATTAGAATTTTTCACGTGGATCATAGATTTATCAATTTTCTTGAAAATAAGTATAGAAATTTTGTAAATCATAGAATTGTACGTACAAATCATTTTCCTAATTAAAAGCACATATGTTAAACGTCACAGTTTCGTGTGTTTATATATAATCTTTGTAGAGTAGCTCTACAGATACACATGGGGGATCTCGATGGTGTAATTTTTTTTTTGCTTTTTTTCATGTATTTTTTTAATGCTTTTAAATATTTTTTAAAAATAAATTTACAATATCATTAAAAAGCACTTTCTTAATCACTAACCAAAATAAAAAATTTACACCGTCGGAATCTCCATGTGTGGCTTTAGCATTATGAAACTTTGTATGTTCCAATCCTCTGCTAGCTTTTTAATGCACAATACAAGTGAAATGGTTTATCGAGACAAAAATTGTGGTCCCAAAAATTCAATGTAGGTCTTGTTGTTGAATGAGTCATCAATACTAATTAAATATTTAAGATATGATCATGTCCTAAACCATGAGAGCAACGTAAACCTGTTCTATTTTTTATTATATTTCATTAGTCAAGACTTAACTAAAAGAGTATTTTTTATATATATAATTAATACATCTAGTAAGGAAGGATCATTAATGTAGCTTTCCGACAAACCATATGGGCTCCATGCAAAAAATATAGAAAACAAACCATTGACCTAACCTCCTTCATAATGCCAACCTTTTCAAAAAAGCATATCTCTAGTACCTATAAAAAATAATATCTTCCCCCATAATTTCATAACGAGATGTTATAAAAATATAAATTAATATAGCATAATGCGATCCATTATTAATTGGATAACGTCTGTTTATAAATTTATATTTTTAAAATTATTTTGTAAAACTCTTAACATTTTTCTTTATATTATATTTATTTTTTCTAAAATTTAAATGCTAATTAAGGCGACGAGGAGGCACTTTAAGAAATATGATCATTCGTAATAAATTATATGTAATAAAAATGACTATTTACGATTAAAACAGACTCATTTTTACATAATTTTAAATCTTAAGGTCACTTGCCAATTAACATGCTTATCGATAGAAAGAATAATAAGGACAATAATTTTGTATATTTTAATAATAGTTAATAATAAATATAGGCATTACGACTCTCTAATTTTTATTTGGAATTCAAGTTCCAAGTATAAGGAAAATAGATACATGAAGTACGTGATCTTACAAAAATTGGTTGCGAATACTATTTTTGTCGTAATAAATTGACCACAAAAAGTCATTTTTCTTGTAGTGCAATATTTATTATTATCCGAGATCTAAAATCTACATAAAAAGTTATCGACAGTTTTTTCTTTTATATATATATATATATAGAATTATAACTATACAATTAATTTTACAACCATTTATATAATAATATTTTAAATTAATGATATTTTTATGAATTAACTTTTAAAAGTATTATTTTTTTACAAAAGTATCACTCCCTTCATGATCCAATGTTCAATACCTTATGAGTGTAAATAATCATTTGAGGCCACACTTTCCGATAAAAAGACAATGATTTAACTAGTTCTATGTAAGAAAAATTTAGAAGTTGCTGCGCACATGATTGTAATTTATTCATAAGAATACTGGGTTTAAAGGGCTCTACCTTGAAGAGATTTCCCAACATTAAAAAAAAAAAAAATTTACAGAAGCAGCTTATTTTAAAATATGTTTATTTAGATGATTGTCAAAAGAATTCGTTATTCACACACACCCGGTGTGTGTATGTGTAGGTTGGGCAATGCTTAATTATCCCACATACAAAATCCACTCATGATGGCCATCTATTTTTATTTTTATTTTTAAGTATTTGAAAAGGTAATTTTAAATAATGTCATGAATTTTTAAAAGATAAATATTTAAAGATATAAAAAAAATGTACGAAAAAAAACCCTTTAGCCTATTTGATGGCCACTCTTAGTGACTTTTGTCTATTAGAGAAATGTTGTGCATACTGATAGTGGTCACCAATGGTGGTCACCGATTCCCTATTTTTATTTTTTTTATTTTCTTTTACTTAATAATTAAGTAAATAGTTTTTAATGAATTTATAATTTTATTTATTTTTAAATTTTAAAAAATATTTACAAAAAATAAAAAAAAAGATAAATAAAAATTACCTTTTCGGTCAACGTTTCGGTCGATTCCCTCTGTGGACCCCTATGGGCTATGTGTGGGAGTAACACTGGCCTTTGTCTATGACTGTAGCATGTGATTGTATCAGGACCTATGTATGTTACTGCCCGATAATTACTTCGAAGTACTGTCCCAGTATCATGTCATTCACAATTTGTCACATTATACAGTACTTTACCGTGCAAAACGATCCAAATAAATGCCTGCAAAATTAATGTAACAAAACAGCCAAATATTTGGTGTAACCGACGAGCAAAAGGACTTTCTGCCATGGAGAATTAAAGAAAAAGTTATGGACAAAGTCTTCTTTTTCTTTATAATTTAAAAAATATAATTTATCGTCGTCTTAACAATCATTAATATTTTCTTATATGACATAAAACTATTGGTAAATAATTAAAAATTAGCAAATAATTCTAATAATTTAATACCTAATCAGAGATGATTAAAAAAAATATGATTGTGAAAAAATAATGAATAAAAAAATTTCAATTAATCATATAAAAAATAGAAAAAATCCATTCATTATTTATTTTTCTATCATCCTCTCATCATTCCATTATGTGGTATGAGATGATAGGTTTACAAGTTAAATATAATGAATAATCTCCAATCATTTAATGCCACATCATGGGATATCATGAGATGATGAGAGAATGATGAGAATTAGAATGATTAGTAGTATTATTTTAAAAAATAATATTCATCTTCTTTTTCTAAATATCAAATATCCTTTCACCATCCCGTGAAGTGGAACTATATAATTGATAGAAACCTGAAAAATATAATAAATAATATTCCAATTATTTTATATGATCGTATCAATAAGTACTTATTAAAGAATGATGAAATGCTTTCTTACTATATATATACAGTATTGTTAGATAAAGTCGGTAAAGAGTGCGCAAGCATTGCGCACTTCTTTTGAAAAAAGCGTTATTTATTATTAAAAAATTATTATTTTTATGTAAATCTCATATTTACTCATTCATTTTAAAATGAGTGTGCAGGGATATATATATATATATATATATTATATGGCAAATGAGTGAAAAAGGGCGGCAAAGGTTTCTCATTTCTCAACAATTATTGATCAAAGAATCAAACGTCAAACAACAAGGAGGAGTAAGAAAAGATCAAATCAATTAGCAAGGTTAGAATGGATGCATGCATATAGTCATGACCGTTACGAAAGACATAGTAAAAAACAAGGGATCTTAGATCATCCTTAACCAATTGAAAGTGATATTTGCGGCTGGTTTTGGCTGCCCCTTCCAATCAAATTATTTATATGATTCATATTATATATAGATATATATATATATATATATATATTCCTTTGATAAGATACATGTTTTTCGTGTAAATTAAAAGACAATAATGCATCATTATTCTATTATATATAAAGAGAGAGAGAGTCCCGTATCAAACTTTTATACTCATAACTTATTTGAATTGGGGGACCCATTAATATTAGGACACGACCTAATTTTTTCATAAACAAAAGTCTTAATCTGCTAGACTTTGGACCATTAAATTAAGTTCATATCATGACTTTAGTTGTTGTTGTTGATGTAACCATGCATGCAATATATAAATACGTACACACATGGGTCGGATCTTGAATGCACATAAAAACACATATTTTTTCCCCAAAGAGAAAGAAAAGATGATCACTTCATCCTTTTCTTTCTGTTCTTTCGTGTGAATTAGGAACTGCATGCGTACGTACGTGGCCCCCATGGCTCGGCCTCTAGAGAATTTCTTGCACGTACTAAATTACAAATTCCTTACATGACGATTAATTTGATCCTGATCGAGTCATTATAAATAAAGGTTGTCAATTGTGTCGTACGTGTAGTGTTAATTAATAATTCAAGGACGTAGGAGCTCATTTCTTATATGTTGACACAAACTTTACACGAATAATTAAATAAATCAATCAACTCTATTAATCGAACGTACTATTGCCTGTCATATTGGTCGTGTTAAGTTGAGGTTGTTTTAAAAATTGATAGCCTGGCCTAGACATTGAAGTTAGAAAAGATGGGTAATTTCTAGATTTATTGGACAAACTCTAGAATCTAGATTAAGAAAAAAAGACATAAAAAGTAGCTCCACAATATATATTTATTGCTTCTATCATGTACGTGAATTATTTTTTAAACAACATTAAATGCTCAAAATCATGCCATAAGAGAAACCTTATGTGCCTATGTTGAATGAGGATTAATCCCCAAGACAACTTTTAAATTACCCAATCACTTTAATTTCCACAAATCGATTAAAACAAGTATAAAAAATGAAAATGCTAAATATACTTAAGAAAAATTTACAAAAAACTTACTTCTCCACATTTCAGTTATTGATATGTTGAAAATTATAAAATTTGAAATTTAAAATTTAAATTTCAAAATTAAAGAAAACTAGCAAAATGAATCTTATAAGTAAAAGTGTAAATAAAACTGTAAGTATAAGTAGCATTACTGTATAAAAAAATAACTCTCGTTACTAGTACATGATTTATGTTTGAGAACGACAATTTATTTAAAAAATAGTGATCATTAGTGCAAGTAAGCAAAGAAGACATCCAAAACGTGTAAGCAATACCAACCCAAAGCAAACTATACATGACGTACTATGCGTGCTACTGCAGGTGGTTGGAAACAAAAAGATCGTGACTTAATTAGTTTCTCTCACCAAAATTTCATGTTCGAGCAGAAGAATTCATGTTTTATATGTACATTATTTTACCAAGTCGATGACTGAAAAAGGACTTTAAAAAGCTTTGTATTGATGCAAAAACCAGTATTAATTAATAAACATCATTGAAATGATCATGTGGGGGTACCAATTATATCAAAAGCCTCAAATTTGCTGACATCCCAATTTTCCTAAGTCCTAAAACAGAAGACATGCACTTAAGTGACGAGATTTCAGAGTCTTTAGACTACGAGTATCGAGAACTAATCTGATTATCGATGGGAGCTAGCACCGCAATAACGTTGTATGTCGTTGTACAACCCAAACAAAAACCTTAAACGTCTATTTTTTGACAGTAAGGGATATGAGGAAGAAGAACCAGACGTGTTTCGAAGTTATTGAAATGGGATGGATATAGTGCATGGCTTGGGTTTTAATATTAAGATTTGATGATGAAGGCATTTCTAATATTTACAAGCTTTTGTCCACGTGTAATTGGCGCAAGTCCATCCACGTGTAAGATAATAGGTCAAGTACTGCACTCTGTTAAAAAGTGGATAGAATAATAATTTGTTCATACCCATGTCTCCAGGTCAATTGAGCCGAGGAGGGAACCACCATAGAGGTTGATAGGAGGGAACCCGCAACAAGATAGGGGGCACGTGACATGAGTGTCAACCACAGTGTAGTAGTGCCAAGTTGAGTATAGACAATGATGAATGGGGTTTCACATTATCTAGGAGGTAGAGGTTTTTCTCTTTTGTGATGACTTTTAAACTCCAATTGTAATTTGAGTATTCTTTTCAGAGTATAGGCTTGAATGTTACTTGAGTTTTTCTTAATTGTTACAAATGACATCAAAGCCAATTTTAAGAATAAATGTGACTTGCGCTTTGCTCGAGTCTTACGCATGACGTGTATCGTGGCATATAACTAGACATGGTTAGTTGATGGGTGACCAATGATCCCATTGGCCGGTATGATGCATGTACAATAATGGTGGAATGAAAGTCGTAAAACTAAATTTCAAATAATTTCCCAAGAGGTTAAAATGAAAGTTTGAAAAAAGGAAAAATAGAAGAAAAGGCAAAGGAAGAAAGAATACAAAAGAGAAGAAGAAAGGGGGTGAATCTGGTTTAAAGGGAATGGTTCCAACAAGTGGCCAAGAGGAGATGGGGGATCGACCTTCATATTAGGGAGGCAAGAGAGAGGGAATTGGTGAATCAAGTGGGAATATGACACTAGTAGTCTTGTTCATTTTCATTTTTTACTAGTAGCCTCCTTGGATTAATAAAAGAACTCTCCCTAAAAAAAAAAGTTCATTTCGTTCGAAAGCTCTTCACCCTCACATGCAATGCTCCTCATTTTTCCTCTCTCCTAGTTGGTTGCTCCTTTTTTTTTGTTAGTTAAGTCCCTTTTCATTTTTAAACTCATTTTCTATTATGAAGTTGTTGTTATTTTTCAAATAATTACACATCTCTTGCCTCCATTATCACCCACATGCCTCCCCCTTGTAATGCTCTCATTGCCCTTTTTCCATCAATTCCCATCTACCGTGGATCACACATGCCACATATATATACCCCCCATAAATCCCGAAATTAACTGCATTCATTCGAGTATTGCCTTACCCCACTCACCTGCCAAATCTGTTGTCTTCCGTGTTGCTGAACTAGCCATTGATTCCCCGCCCTTATTGATTGGCACCTCCTCCTCGAAACCATCCATGTATCCTCACACTTTCTCCCAAACATAATGCTCCACTATAGTTACCAAATCTATCATCTTCCATGTTTGGTACTCCGATTCATCACTGTTTTCTGTTATTTCTTGCTTTTCTTTTCCAGTAGATTAGAAATGTTTGATCTATGGTTTTTCGATCGTCGGACTACCACACGTGCCCACCATTGTGCTTGCTAGCCGGCGATCTTCAAAACCCCAGTAAAGGAGCTGCCAAACGTGCTGAGCAAGTTGAGAAATCCACCAGTTGGATTTTAGAAGCTAAGGAAAAGAGAAATGATATTTGTAGTCGTGGTTGTACAAATGCTGCACAGTCTTTTTGAAAAAAGTGAATTAATACGGGACCTATATGAAAAAAAGAAAAGAAAAAACTAATGTTTAATCGTGGACTCCGCTTTTTTTCATAGTGATTACACGGCGTTTGCATACTCTACAACTGTATGTAAAATTACTCTAAAAACAAATGGTTCAGATCCAATTTATTGGTCCTATCGTCCTTCTTTTTAATTTTGTACTATATGCAATGCACTTTTTGTCAATGGGTCTGTCATGTATCCTGCCCTTACCTCTTATATTTCTCTCTTTTAATTCAATGCAAGTTCGTGGAAAAAAGAAAAAGTGCAAAGTTTCCCGTACAAGACTACAATCTTTTACCATTTTTTTAATAAGTGATGCTTCTTATAAATGTGTGTAAATATACCATTTATTGTTAAATCTAGTATAATTAAAAAAAGATATTAAATAATTAATTGAAGAAAATTAAACTCACTAAAATAAGGAATTTTACACTCTTCAATAGAAAGGCAACACATGTATTCTATTGGAGAGAAGAAAAAGACACCCACCCTAAATATCAAACATTTGGGATGATTTACAGCCATCCCGGCATGGGGGTGACAAGATCCACTTGGGTCTGAGCCACTATAGCGTAGTCCGGTAGCCCCTTGGGTGGTTCTAAATTTTTCTTGTGATGTAATTTGGTGTGGTGCAACTCTATTAAAAAATGGGTGTTGCTAATGTGCTGCCTAGTTTTGACGGTTGGGTGTGTCAATTAGTACAAATTTCACTTTTTTTTTTCTCTTTTTTGAACATACTTAAATATTTTTAAAAAATAAAAAAAAATACACAAATACATTAAAAGTCATTTCTTTAACCATTACATAGAGAAAAAAAATTAAATATATGAGCGATCAAAATAAAAGGACAAACTCACGAGACATATTAGCATTTTTCTAAAAATATCTGCCGTCATGCCTTTATGTGCCAACTTGTGAACAAAAGGTCTAAACTAAATCTTACACCATATCTAGACAATAGAGACTCTCAATATCAAGATATATATATATATATATATATATATATATATATATGTATATATATATATATATATTTTATGTTAGTTGATATAGCATACTTCTAAATGAATAGTGTGTTTAGTGTGTTGATAAGCAAATTTACAAATAATTTTTTTATTAAATGGTATTGGGAGAAGTTGGTTTAGCCCTGCCTAAAGGGTAAGAATGCAGTAGCAAGGATAAGGGATATGATGACTGTAGTAAGATACTGATTGGGAAGTTAAACTCAAGATGTGCTGTAGATGATAAGGTGATGATAAAGTTGCAATAAAATTCAAGAGTTAGGTATGTGAGTGATTAAATAATCTTATGATAATGGTGATGTATGGTACCAACTACCAAGGAATATGCGCAAGCACACAAAAGTGTTGAGAGCTTCTTTCTATTTATTTATCTCGTAACTCTTTGACCAACAGTTACGATACCAAAAGCTTCATCTTTATGGTGGAATGTTTTATTATTCTCCTGATTTTTCACAATAGTCATCTAATTTCTTATTTTTTTTTTTATTGAATGCTATGGATTTTATACAAAACTAAAAAAAAAATACTAAAAAAGTGAAACTTGATTGAATTTTAGAGTTTTTAAGAAAGCATAATGCACATCAACATTCATAATTTAGAAGAATTTCACATGGGTATGTAATCTTAAGATAAAAACTTAAATATACCATAGTGAGTAAAAAAAAAATGGATTTTGTATAATTCATGGAATGGGCGAAAAGGAAAAAAAAAAAAAAATTGAAAAAGGTGTTGTGTGTGTGTTCATCTGATAGCAAAACCTTTTTAAAAAAAAAAGATAAAAGAGTTCAAAATTATAGCCACAAGCTTAGCAAAGCCTGAGACGGGCGTTTCAACTTTCCTTGATCTTGGGTCTTTTCGGTCGCTTTGGTGGCTAGACAGTAGAAAGCTTTTCAGTTCATCACTGTTTTTGTCTTCCTCTAGGCGGTTCCTTGAAACCCAAAAGTTTTCGCTCTTTGCTGTTTGTTTAAACACAACCTTCGAGGAACAAGCGAATGGTGGTAACAAAGCATTTGAGGCCTCAAAATACAGTTTAGGATAAATAATATACTTTTAAAAAAATGACTTCATCAAAAAGTATATACCTGTACTACAACATGTTTTTGAGACGGGAAGACTGAAAGTACACTGAATAATTTACCGATAGTTTACAACTCAACAGAATCCGAAGAAAGTTAACATCTTTTTTTTTTTGGTCAAATTTTTTTTTTTATTTTCTCAGCAAACGGCAGGTTTTTTGTGGGTTTTTTTAACTCTCCCTGTAGGCTGTCTCTGTCTCTCTCTCTCCGCTTTCTCCCGTCATTTTGTTTGTTCTACTCCACTGCTGAGAGCCTGAGAGACTTATTTATGCTTAGTGATCGCACACTATCTCTTTCAAGCGAAAATCCCTTGCACGTTTGCTGAAAGATCTATAAGTCTCACGTTCTTTGCTCGTTAATTGCCTGAGTTGTCAGTAGAACCTTTCCTGCCTTCTTTTATATTTCTGTGCTCTCAGTCTCTCGCCTTTTGTAACTCCGAGCCTTTTTTTATCTGCCAGTTCTCCAAGTGTTCGCGTTGTTGCTAAGAAGGGTCTTCTTTGAATAATGTAACTTTGGTTTAGCTGTTCTGATTGGTTCTTTTCCCAGTTTGGTCGATGCCCATTTGCTTAAAAGTATTCTGAATCAATCTTGTTTGTGGTTTTAATCATGGGTTCTCGCTAGTCTTGCTGAATAGATAATCTATGTTCATCTTTCTATTGATGCCCGTTTGCTTCAAATAGTTCTGTACCATCGCAAATGCAGCTTTTACTAATGGGTTCTCCTTAGTTTGGTGCTTGTTGCTCTTTTAATTTCCCAACTCTAGAGCTTGACTGCGATTTCCACCAATTTAAGCATGTAAAGTTATATCCTTTAATTAATTCTTAGCATTCCGCTTCATTTTGTTTTGGGGATGTATTTCTTGATAGTTAGAAGAAAGGGACGGTGATGGATCTGAGCTTTGTCAAAGTCAACCGCTAGTTCTGATCTGAACATATGCAGAGAGTCTGTCAATTTTATTGAAGTTTAGAACTTCCTAATTCACTATGAATTCCATTCGTTAATATCCTTGATTCTTTACCAAGATAAGGAATCCATGTAGTTGCATCCATTACCAACTAGTTTTTTTGTTCTTCCTCGTAGCAATATACTCCAACATTCTTTATAACTCCCTTGAGATGTAAATTCTGTAATTGTAATTATTTGCCCATGGATATTATCAAGGGACTGTTATACTTGATGAGTCGATATTCTTTTTTCCGTTTCTGTCAAACTCCAACGATGAAGAAGAAATCATTGCCTCTCTGCCCATAATTTTGCCTATACATACACATATATATTTTCTCATGCAAGTCTAGTTATCATGTTGGCCTCTCGAGTCCCTTAAAATCCAAACCTGAATTAAGCATCTTTCATTCCACATATTTCCCGGGTTAATTGTTACTCAAAAAAAAAACTAAATAAGTTATCATCCCTTCTTCACAAACTATTCGACGTATCATGGAAGAAACATTTGTTCCCCTTCGAGGGATCAAGAATGACCTCAAAGGAAGACTTCTGTGCTATAAACAAGACTGGACCGGTGGTATCCGAGCGGGTATCAGGTTTGTGACTCTTGTATTTCTTATCCATATATAACAATTTGACTAATAATGTTGTTAAAGATATTGAACTTACTACCGCAATCTGCTAGCCATCACAGTTTCTAGTCCATGGATAACTTTCAATTCTGTAGATATTGCCACTTTTATATTTTTACTATGAATATATTATCATTATCTCCAAAAACTAGGATCCTGGCTCCAACGACGTACATATTTTTTGCTTCAGCAATTCCAGTTATATCTTTTGGGGAGCAGCTGGAGAGAAATACAGGTGTGATGGATTTTCCTTTTCTGGCTGCCAACTTCCTATTCTAGTTACTTATCCCCCCATCTCCCCAAATAAAAAATATGCAAACATATTATTATAGCTTATAAATTGGGAATAGTTTTCTCAGACATGCTTTGTTTGATTATATGTTGCAGAAGGAAGTTTGACTGCTGTGCAAACTCTTGCCTCAACAGCACTTTGTGGTGTTATCCACTCAGTTGTTGGAGGACAGCCCCTACTTATTCTAGGAGTGGCTGAGCCAACAGTGCTGATGTATACATTCATGTTCAACTTTGTTAAGGACCGGAAGGATTTGGGGCAGGAACTCTTCTTAGCCTGGACTGGATGGTATCACATAAACACTTGGGTACTTGAAGAATGCAAAGGGCTTGATGTTTAGTGATTTTTGACACTCTATACATAATTGGGTTTTCAGGGTCTGTGTGTGGACGGCGCTTTTGCTCTTCTTGCTTGCTGTTCTGGGTGCTTGCTCGTTTATCAATAGATTTACACGCCTTGCTGGGGAACTGTTTGGTCTGCTAATTGCAATGCTATTTATGCAGCAGGCCATAAGGGTGAATATCATTTATGGTTTTAATTTTTTAAATAATAACTCCATTTTGACTAATGAGGACTGGAAGGTTCTTGAAATAACATCAGATCCGAAAGTTGGTTGAAAAGCTTCTACGGTATTGAGTGATTTTCATGGTGGTGATAAGTCCTCAAATACCAGACCTTTTCCCCGAGTCACTTAACAAGCTAATTTGCTCTGTTAACATTCTATTTTTTGTCAGTACTTTGTAAAAATTCTATTCGCTGTACCTTCAATTTATGGATCTTATGATACAGGGACTTGTGGAAGAGTTTGGCATACCCCAGAGAGAGAATCCAAATCAGACTGCATTCCAGCTATCCTGGCGATTTGGCAATGGAATGTTTGCATTGGTTCTGTCCTTTGGCCTTCTTCTTACTGCACTAAGCAGTCGTAAAGCTAGATCCTGGCGCTATGGGACTGGTATGCGGAGTTTGCTTTCGAAGTATCAAGCATAGGGTCAAAAGATTAAATTTGGTCTGCTCCAAGTGTTCTTCAATTAGTAAATTTGATATCATCTTTTTATTTTTTCCCTTTTGATCTTGATTGTCTTTTTAATGAAATTGTTAGTTTCTTGCTGTCAGGTGAAAGAAATATTTTTCTTTATCTATGCTGTGCGTCATATATGTTATTAGTTTTCTTATGTTTTAGGTGTTTCAAATTTATAGGTTGGCTACGGGGATTTATTGCGGATTATGGAGTTCCTTTAATGGTGCTTGTATGGACTGGTGTCTCTTATATGCCTGTAAATGATGTCCCAAGAGGGATCCCCAGGCGTCTTTTCAGTCCAAATCCATGGTCTCCAGGGGCATACTCAAATTGGACGGTTATAAAGGTGAATCTTATGGTTTGTCAAATAGCTACTAAGACTCCTCTCTGGCATCTGCTTCAGGGATACCAAAATTTTGTTTCCTTGTGTCTGAAGTTTGGCTACAAACTCATGTTGTTAAGTTGTGCAGGACATGTTGAACGTTCCTCCATTATATATAGTTGGAGCATTTATACCAGCAACTATGATTGCTGTACTATACTACTTTGATCACAGTGTTGCATCCCAACTTGCCCAGCAGAAGGAGTTTAATCTGAAGAAACCTGCTTCATATCATTATGACCTTCTTCTTCTTGGTTTCTTGGTGAGCTGTCTCTAAGGAATATCAAATTCACTTGTAATTTTGTCAAAAAACTCCATCCATAAAAGAATTTTTATTAATCTATCTAAGGAAACTTCTCATTTTAGTTTTTGTATTATTTTCCTTCCCAGGTCATATTATGTGGGCTTATTGGCATTCCTCCTTCCAACGGTGTAATCCCACAATCTCCAATGCATACAAAAAGTTTAGCCACTCTAAAACATCAGGTAAACCACCTTATTGTGTTCTGGAAGTTAATGAGTCTCATTTTACAGTTCTAGAATCCCGTTATTTTTGTTTGCAAGTTTATCAGAGCATAGAATTCAGATTGTTAGAAAAAAGAACCCCAGCACAAAGGACAAACCAAAATCCAACCATTCTTTGAATTCATTCCAATGATCCTAATCATCTGATAATTCATAATATGTGTAGTCGTTGCATTGATACTAATTGGACAGTTGAGAATATCTGTCTGTGACAGTTATGAACTCTAATATAAATCCTTGTCCTATCTTCCAATTTTGACTTGTCCTGCAAAGAGAATGCATCTCCTTGCCTTCTTGTTTCTTTACCTTCCTCTTTGAATGACCCTTTTCTGTTAGTTGCTTTCTGAATTCTTTTTGTTTCTGAATTCTTCTTTCTCCTGACGTATGTATTAATAAATACAATGGGCCTTTTGGTTTCTCTGGAGCAGCTTTTGCGGAATAAGCTTGTAGTGACAGCCCGACAAAGTATGTGTAAGAATTCAAATTTGGGTCAATTATACCAGAACATGCAAGAAGCATATAATGAAATGCAGACTCCTCTAACCTACCAAATTCCATCCACTCTGGTAAGCTTATGATTTTATATATATACAAAGATACACACACACACACACACACACAAATATATATATATATACACATTTTCTTGTCTTAGATCCGTGCTTCAAACAGGGTCTTAAAGAGCTGAAAGAATCCACTATTCAATTAGCCTCCAGTAATGGCTATCTTGGTGCCCCTGTTAATGAGACAGTTTTTGATTTGGATAAGGATATTGATGATCTTTTGCCTGTCGAAGTTAAAGAACAACGCCTTAGTAATCTGCTTCAGGCATTAATGGTTGGCAGTTGTATTGCTGCGATGCCTCTTCTAAGGAAGATCCCAACTTCAGTTCTTTGGGGCTACTTTGCTTTCATGGCAATTGAAAGCTTGCCTGGAAATCAGTTCTGGGAGAGGATATTGTTGCTTTTCACTGCTCCAAGTCGAAGATACAAGTAAGTTTCTGCTCATATTTCTAGTTACTCTTGTTAATCGCCATGGGTTTGAGGACTTCAAGTTCTTCCGTACTTGGGAATTATACTTGATACATATTTTCATATCTTCATGATCTCTAATGCTTATCTCTTTTTTTCCTCAGAAAATGGCTTTATAATTTTAATTCTCATATGTAGAATGGTCTCATATTCAACCATGGATATTTTCTCTTTCGGTTTTAATTTCTTATGTATCCATGGTTTTTTTTTTTTTTTTTTTAATTTCCAATGACGGCTTTTCACTGCTCCATGTGTTTGTTTATGAACATAATTAGCCTTATTTTAAGAAGAAACAAATGATATTTACATAATTTTGTTAGGGTGCTGGAGGAGTATCATGCAACCTTTGTCGAGACTGTGCCCTTCAAAACAATTGCCACCTTCACCCTGTTCCAGACAGCTTACTTGCTTGTGTGTTTCGGCATAACATGGATACCATTAGCTGGGGTCCTTTTCCCACTGTTGATCATGCTTCTTGTACCAGTGCGACAGTATTTTCTTCCTAAGTTATTTAAAGCTGTCCATCTGCATGACTTGGATGCTGCAGAATATGAGGAAGCCCCTGCGATTGCTTTCAACATGTCAGTTCAAGTAAGTGTCTTAACCATTCTGTTCATTTAGGTAGACATATTGAAACATAATATCTAGACTAAATGTCGTTCTTGCATTCCCTTTCATGATGATGATTCAAAATTGCATTCCATTCTAAAACAGGCCTTTATCAGCTAATCTCCTGATGCTTATCACCACATTTTGATGTTTTATGTACTATCAGGACCAGGATGCTCAGGCAAGAATTCCTAACATTGATGGTGCGGAAATTCTTGATGAAATCATCACAAGAAGCCGTGGTGAGATCCGTCTCACTCAGAGTGCTAAGGTAACAAGTTCGACCCCTATTTTGGATATCAGGCCTACTCATAGCCTGCAGGCATCACCAAGAAAATACAGCCCTCGTGTAAATCAACTGAGGGGGGAACAGAGTCCCAGATTGAAAGGAAAAGAACTTGAAGCTAAACAAATTCCCAGTCCCGGGCCATCTATTCTTGGACAAAGCCCTCCTCGTAGTTAAGTTTTAAGCTAAAACCTAAATTTGTGATTATTGTGAGGTTAGTAGTCAAGGGTGCTCGAGAGGTCCTGTTCTAAATCATGTAACCAAGTGTTATCTTTTAGATGCGTGTTTCTTTTATTTCGTCCAACCTTCTATACTGGTGTAGGTTGATTGTCAGTACTAATACTACTCTTGCTTTGTATTTACTTATAAACCAAAAAAGAAAAAGAACTACTCCTTGTATCTCTCTTATAGGCTGGGCAGAGAATGTACACTTATGATCAATGTTTTGAATACCGTATCGGATGGCATACCGGTCAAGACACTGGAATGAAATATTTTGATACCGGTACCGTTTCGGAATAGTCGATATGTGAATAAATTATATATATAAATATATATAAATTATATTTCAAAATAATAGTCTATATATGAATAAATTATACATGAATACACATATATATATAAATTATAAATAGTCTAATCTGAATTGGGGGTAAAAAAATGAGCTTACAATTTGAAGAAATGAAAAAAAAAAGAAAAAAGTACAGGCCAAAATACCAACTGGTACGGGCCGGTACAGGCCGAAATATAAGCCGGTACAGTCGGTATCGGCTAATACAAAATAGACACAATATCTGTACCGAATTAGTGGCCGGTACGGTACAGTATTAAAAACCATGCTTATGATAATGGATAATAGGTCTATTTATTTTCACTGCTTCTGTTGGTTGGTCATCTTATATACTTCCCTCTTTAAGTAATCTGCATTCTGAAAGTGGAAACGGGGTCAGGAAGAGATGGAATAGAGGGAAGATCAATTTAACTAGCTTTTGATAGGGCTGCAAGAAGCAACATATAATTGTTTTTTTTTTCTCAAGTAGAATAACAAGAAAAAGTATCAATAGAAGCAGAGCGTGCTCTGTGCTTCTATTACTTGAGCTATTCAGCATTGATCATAAACATTAGTGCTCCCATCCTTCCTTTGTGTGGGGGCTATTCATTATTGAATTCAGCATTCATATATGATATGTTCATGTCAATTACCTTAATTACTACCCTTCTACTCGATCCAAAAATCAAATTATGAGATTTACAAATAATAGTTATACTGCTAAATTTATGGTAATCAAAGCCCCTCTATGGTAAACTTTTGGGAAATGAGGATATGTTCTTGATGTAGGAGGCTTATTCATTAAACTAATTGTATGACACGAGGAAAAAACTCATTTACAAACTTGTCTATTGACACATCAACCCACTACTAACGTGGAAAGAAGTATTTATGTTTGTAATTTTATAATAATTATAATGGGTCTCATAATAAGTATTATATTCACACATTAGCAGGATTGTAAGTAGTAGAAAATGGATAAAACATGGATATATATTACTTGAGGTCCTTCTTTAATTTATGTTATAGTAGAAAATTCAGGAAGGCCATTCTAACTCTAATTTTAACTTGTTTTAAACTCGTGGTCTTGGTTGTCATCGAGGACATTGAATTCATGGGATTTGACACCTATGTGTGTCATCTTCAGTAAAGGGGACTACAGCAAATGTGAGCCTTTTTAGCAGATTTTGAAAGCCGTGCCAATTGCATTGCAAGTTTGATGAAGTTCATGTTAATCTTCCACTCATGGCTTCATGATTGTTGGGGGGTGGGGGGAATCTTTTCCTATATAGCATTGAGAGCACCACACTATTAGCTTTATAATGGAGTAGGCCAGCTACTAGTTGTTTTTGTACTTCCCAACTTTTCTTTTCTTTTTCTTGCATCACTTTCTAATCCTGGATTCAAATCTTACTCTAATCCTGGATTCAAATCTAACGCAAGCTTTAGTTCTAATAAACCTCCTTTCTTAGAAGATGTAATTAATCTCTGTTCTGGAAGATTTAAATAACCTTTTTTTTTCTTGTCTTATTATGTAAATCTTCATGGATTCTGCATCTGAATGTCACCATAAATTCAGTTCTCTGTCTATATCTACAGTAAAAGCCTCATCATTCACAAGGAAAAGGAAGTCTGGTTGGTAGAGATTTGGTGATTGATTAGATAGGTTGTTCCTCCGGGTACACTAAGTTAGTGGAATAAGCATGCATACAATTCCTTCCATCATCTGGACCCTGCTCTCTCTACTACTGGATCCTCGTGTCACTCAAATATTTGCCATCCTTTCAAGACAGAGATAGATGATAGAAATTGAGTACCACCCATCTTTAATTGTTATACCATGATACCCATAAATCTAGGCATTCAAGTATGCTGAGCTAAGGTCATTTTTGTTTTTGTGTGAATATAAAAACTGTTACAATAGAAATAAAAAGGCTATCAAAGTCCTCAATTTCTCATTGTTAAGCCATTTTTCAGTCACGTTGGCCAGCAGTATGGTCTGATGGCCCATGTCTTGGTCTTTTGATAGTGTTTGATGGTTGTGCTTGAGATGAACATTCATGATTTGCAGAATAATAAATAACAATGAAAAAAGAAAATGCATAGATTTATGTGATTCGCTATCAATACATATTGGAGAAGTGAAATCTACTATAAATATGGTTTAATACAAACTTTCAGGTTCTCTCTAGCTATTTGATACAATATTCATGGATGGAAGAAGAATAAGGAAGAAGAAAAAGGTGAAGTCAGGTCACCAAAGTGAAGTCCCTTGCCTCTCTCGTATCTCCCTCCTTTCGCCCTGCAATCTTTCCTCTCTTGTCCTCATCATTATCAATTTAAAGTAGGTGTAGATTGGTTCAGTTCAGGGTCAGTTCATCATTTTTTCAGGATCGGACCAGACCGAACATTTATAGAGATCGGACCAGACCCGTCGTTATTGATCCGGTCCGTTCGGTCCAACCCAATTAGTTTTTTCTTTTTCTTTTTAAATAAATTAATAAAAAAATTTATTTAAATTACTAAATTAAAATTAAGTGAATTATTAATGTAGATTATGTAACTAACTCATTAAAAAAATATTTTATATGGTCAATAATAATAAATTAGATGAAAATTACATTATTAACTTATATAATTATTATATACAAGTAATATATTAAATTATTAAAAATATTTTTAGAATATATATAGAAGTTCGGTCAGGTCCGGTCCAAAATTGATAGACCCCGAGACCTGACCGAATTTTTTTGATCCATAAATTATGAGACCAAGACCAACCGATCTAGAGTTTGGTCTAATCCGATCGGTTTTTCCGATCCGAACTACACTCCACCCCAAATTTTAAGCCTTGTGCTTACGTGTTTTGTCATTGTCTAATCCTATCAAGCTTTAATATCTTCTCCCTTTACGATTTACCAATGCCTTTGCTGCTGTGGACCCTAACTGCAGTTATTAAACTAACGTGCGATTTAGATAGTGAGTTGAAATGAAAGTTAAAAGTTGAATAAAATTTTGTTAGAATAGTATTTTTTAATATTATTATTGTTTTGAGATTTGAAAAAATTGAATTGTTTATTATATTTTATGTGAAAATTTGAAAAAGTTGTAATGATGAGATGAAAGGAGATAAAATGTAACTCTTCTTGTATCCAAACAGGGCCTAAGTTTTTGGATCAGCAGTGATGTAAGGCACTTTTGATTAGGATTGATTCCATTATTTGTTCATACCAGCATAGGAAGTTTACATGGCCTACTATAATATATATTTTCCACATCGAGTGGTACTATTTAAAAGCCTTTACACCACACATGATTTACATGACATAATTTGATTTTTAAGATTCAAATTTTAAAATTTAACTTCCAAATCAAATTATGTTATGTTGATGATTGTGTGTAGCGTAAAGACTTTTAAATAAAATTATTGTTTGCGCATCTCTATTTTGAAAGCTTTCTACACAATGGGTGAGAAAAATTCAAAGATGATGCAATCACAACATATCTTTTATCCCAGTTAAATTTTGTACATAAAATCATCAAACTAACATATTGCAATTGCAAGCGTATCTTTAATCCCAGTTAAATCTTGTACATAAAATCATTAGAACTAACATGTTGCACTCGCAAACTATCAAAGTAACAATATATATATATATATATAAATAAATCCACAAACACAAAGAGAACTATATGCGAACTGTTACATATACAAAGAGATTGCACAAAATAAATCTACAAATTGATGTGGCTTCATGGAATCTGTTATACCTACTTTATAATAAAAGTAAGTTTACAATCTAACGTATCACATCAAGTCATATTAATTTATGGGTTTAATTTTGTGTAATTTCTTTGTGGCTAAAGTATTTTTCTATATATATATATACCATTAAATAGGGTCACATGTCCATATTTTGACAAAATAAAACAAGAGCAACATATATGTCAGTTTCGGATAGGTGAATAGTGCAATGTCAATTTTGATAGTTCCAATTTGTGTGAAATCTAAAACCTCTAATACTTTGAAGATATACATTAAGGTGCAAAATGTATGAAAAGATAGTGGGAAGATTTCGTAGGCAAAGGTGTGAAGATCATAGTTTTGAATTTCACTGGAACGGCCGGAAATTTTTGTTTTGCTATATTACTCAATATACTATGTACATTCTCATTCAGTTTCGTTCCAAATTCTAAACTGTTCCAATCTGTTTCAGACTGCTTTAATGACAATTTTGTAATTTTTTTAAATTTGGATAACATTTTTGTAAATTTCGAATCCAGATGACATTAATGTAATTTTAAAATCTGAAAGAGATTTGTATAATTTAAATTTTTTTGTAACTTTAAAGATGCCCCCTTCTTCTTCCTTTTTTCTTTTTAAATCTAATTATTTTTATTAATTTCTTGACTTTTTTTTTGTCTCAACTCAAGTTTGAGATTTTTTAATATTATCTTTTGATATCAATATATTTACATTTATTTAATGTTTTCAACATAAATTCATTTTAAAAAATCTCAATTCTTCCACATATATATATAGAGAGAGAGAGAGAGAGAGAGAGAGAGAGCAAAGTGTAGTGTGTAGTAGTTGGCGAAGTGTAGTGTGTAGAAGCAGGCACTTCTAGGCCCTTTCCCGGCTACTGGATCTAGGCCTGCAACCCGATCAGCTGTAGTCGGGTTTGGGGCCGACCTGACCCGGTTCCAACTCATTAGCGCGCCAACTCGATCCGCACTGATCCGAATCATTCGGGTCGGGTCGAACCCGAGTTCGTTGCAGAGTATTCTCCAGGAAGAAGAACAGAGCACGATTACATCATCATTTTTCAAGGAGAAATCGAAGGAAATGGGAAATAATTAAACATATTTTCTTCTCAAAACATATTCGACAAACCAAGGGTTTGATTTCCGGTTTTCAACCCTTTTCTTCTTCTTTGATTCAAGCTCCTGCTTCTTGTTTGGAGAGATGGACAATGGGTTTCATCCTCCTCAATCGAGCATGGGTTTCGACGGTCAAGGCCTCACTCCGCTCACGGCCACGTCCAAGCACAGCCATGCCCACTGTTGCGCTTAAACCTTAACTCAAATTAATGAATCAAAATTTAGTGCAGTTTTACCTGCAAGTATACAGGTGTTGTAGTACCTTACAGGATCGAATCCACAGGGATTGACTAATGTGAAAAATTCTCTCAAACAAATGAAAATAAAATACTAAAATGATAAGCTGTGTTGATACGGAAAAAGATTAAGGTTTCGAGGATCCGTTTAATAATTTAAAATATTGTTTCCGATCGAATTACTTCAATTAAACTAGAATAATGATTCCGTTTAATTGGAAGATTTAGCATTTAAGATCAAGAAAAATAGTTACGAATGATTGAGCATGAACGATTGATGATTATAACATTTACAAATCTATTTGACTATCACAGGGATTCCTCAAGCATTCACTGTATTCGGAAATCACAATGAATCAAGATAAATATATAGATAATCAAAATATCTTACAAATCTATTTGACTATCACAGGGATTTCTCAAGCATTCACTGTATTCGAAATCACAATGAATCAAGATAAATATATAGATAATCAAAATATCCAATAATAAAATCCTTCAATCGATCAAACTCGCAAAATAAATTTATCGTCGATCTGAAAACAATTTCCAAATCATTAAACTTCACCTCTAACCTTAGTATGAAAATTTAGCCAAACATGTTTATTACAAATACTATAGAAATCACATAAATATTCTTTATTAGAAAACTAAAATAAAACATAAGAAATACTAAGCAACAATTTAGAAATAACAAAATCTGGAAATCCAGCTGATACAGAGAGAATTAAATCCACACTGCAGAAAATAGAAATGAAGCTAGTAAGGCTGGGCAAGAACTCCCCTTCAACTCCCAACATCCACTCTCCCTCTCCGTCAAATTCATGCACCGACTCACTCTCTCAACTTCAACATAAACTCCAGCCGACACTCTCTTTCAACTCCAGCAAACCCACCATCAAACTCCCTCCACGTCTTCCCTCAAATCTCCACTGACCGACTCTTTAACTCACTCCCCCTAACTCCAACACTGCACGTACCAGAATAGAGCCAACAAAAGAAATAAAATCTGACCGACACTTCATTCAAAAGCATCCACCGACTCTACACCTCTCTCCCTACACGTCTATTTAATTTCTCTCCCAACAAGAAAATAAATCCCACGTACAACCTCCATGACCGACTCTAATCCAGCTATTTTCTCTCAGCACTCAACTCCCCAGTACACTTTCATCAAACTAATTTCAGCCTTTCCCTTCCACCTCCCAGCCAAGTCTCACTCCAGCTAGGAGGGGAAGTCCCCCTCTTTAATTCCAGCCAACAACTCTCCTTCTTATAGACTTCGTGAAGATGTTGTATCCAATCCAAGTCACGGCTCCTTTTCCATTTAATTCTTCACTCCCACACGTCTCCTTTCCAACATAAAAGTAGCAGCCAATTAGATTAATCCATTCCCTTCAATCAATTACCTCCGAAAATTCTCTCCCTCCTTTCCGTATATGTCCAGAGAAGTCATCAAATTCTCTAGTCTCTCTCCATTCATTTCTGTCCATCCAGCCAAGAAGTCAATGAAGTGTAAACTCAACAGCCGAAGAAATAAGCTGCAACTCCCCTTTCCGTTTATGTTGACACATGACTCTTTTTATTTTTCTTCTTTCCTTTTTTCTCTTGTTTGCCGTAAAACCAGCCTCCTTTAGTCTTCCATTTCGGTTTCACTTGACAACATGGTTCCAGCTTCTAATTTTTCTAGACGAAGTGTCCTGCATTCCCTTACTCACCCGAGAATAAGTTCTTTCCAGCCCACTCAACCGAAATCTGTTTTGTATTTTTCTTCCGTAAGCTCCTTCTTCACGTCTACTCCACTTTTGGTAAGAATTTACCCCAAAAGATGAAAAAATAACAATTGCTAGAATAGCAGCTTTTTTTCTTCATTCGACGTGCTCTATGATTTTCATTCTTTGCCGACAATTCTTTCAACATTTTCAGTTGCCCAAATCCACCGCTTTGAAAAACTCATATAGCATGCGCTGTGGCTCAGAATCGGATTTCCTTTGAATTTTATTTAAACTGAAAATAAGGAAATAACACTCGAAATAAATTAAAAGGAAAATAGATTATAAAAAATATATTATATATGTGAGGAAATATTGTCCAATTAAATCATAGTTATAAAATTAAGCATAAACATGATATTAATCAATTAAAAATCACAACTCGGATTTATGCTTATTAACTATTTTTCCATCTAAAACCAATAATAATGTCATGAAGCAGTTGAAATAAATTGGTTTTAAATAGCTAAAATATGCAATTTTCCAGCTCAAACACCCACGCCCACGTCCAAGCACGCCTACGCCCACTCAATCGCGCAAGAGATGGATTCTGGAAGTTGGTGATTTCACTCTGGAAGCAGAGCCACTCCCGTTGGCGATTTCACTCTGGAAGCTAGCCACTCAATCATGCCCATTGACCCACTCCCATCTCCCCTTCCTCAAGAGACCATAACAGATTCAAACACTCTTGAGAACTTACGAAAACTTTCAGATTGAAAGGGTACGACGCCATAAAAGCCATTAAAAATGATGTCGAGATCGGTTTCTTCAGCTTCATGCCACCGCGAGATTACAAGACCCACCAGCACCATTTCGGTACGCTCTTGAAGCTCAAATCGAGTAGATGTCGAGAGAGAGAGACAGAGGCTGAAATCATCCAGATGCTCCAACAGCAGCTCTTGATGTCCAGGGTGTGGCCGGAGTAAGAGATTATGGGATGATTTCTAGAGATGCTAGGGTTTGAGGATGAGGGAGAAATGGGACGGTTTCGACGGGTTGCTCGGTTTTGATGTGTAATAAACCCGTAAAGGGTTTGACCCGCTGAACCCGAATTTAGTCGGTTGGGCCTAAATCGGATCTGTCGAATTAATCGGGCCAAGCCCTTTTCTGCACAGGCCTAACTGGATCACTCCAGTGCTTTGGGTACAATGAACCCTCTATCAAGCTAATTTACATAAACATGCATTTCTATTATTTATTTCTATTATTTATTATTAGTTTATAGATAGTTAATCTTAAAATGGTATCCTGGAACGTAGTAGTATTGAAATATTTCGTTTCAGTACTTAAATCAGAATAATCATCTAAATGGAATTTAAAATATTGAAGAAGATATGAGCAGGTTTTAAGGTTTTTCTTTGAAATAAACCATTTGGAAAACTTGATAGGGAGGCTAGAAGGGCCTTGGCCATGAAAACTGGTTTTAGCTTCATACTTGGTCACATTACATACAAAATCGTTCAATAAAAATACATAATTGAATTGACCTTTGTGAATAAACTAGTATAATGCTAACTAGATTACAATGCCTACTCCAAGTATCAAACTTGCCGTTAAACAACATGAGGAATCGTATATGAGACTCCCACGTCAATGACTCTATGCTATAAACCATTTGGAAAAGAGATTAACTTCAAACAGGTTATTGTGTAAACACCCTCTTTACACCGTCCAATAAGCCACTGCTATGCCATGGTTCCATAGAAAAAAACAGATATAACTCACCTCACTCAATTAAAACTTCCCCCCCCCCCCCCCCCCTCCCCCAAAAAAAAAAACCCCTTTATATTGGGAGTTTTTTCTCCCCTCTCTCCCTCTTGCTTTCTTGCCTTTTTTCTTCTCTCTCCTTGAAAGAAAAACTCCCTTTAGCATCTCTCTATGATCCCTTCAACTTTCTCCCCTATTTCAATGTGGCTGTAAGAAATACATTCAAAACTAATTCCTTATAGTTCTCTCTCTTCCTTTTCTCTCGAGTCTCGTCTCTAGCTAAAACCAAGCCAAAGTAGAGCTTCGGCTCCTCCCTCCCTCCTCCCATCTATTTAGACCAGAAAGTGTGTAGTGATTTTTTGTTCCAGTTTTTTGTTATGTTTTCTGTCCAAAGTGTGGCGAAACACCGATTTGCTGTTCTCCATAGCCTAGTGACTAACACGCACCCCACTGCAAGATTTTCAAGCCGCTGATTCTTCAGATGGGTGAAGAATTTCGTCAAACAAAGTGGCGTGTGAGTCACACACACGGGTCAAAGTGAGCATGAGTTCCACACGCCGTTGTATGGGGAAGCTCCTATTGTCGCCACGCGCAGCATTTCTAGGACTAGGGCCCTTGGTTTCTTCAGACCCGATAGTCAACTACACTTCTAAGATGGCGTGTCCTTCACACGCCACCACAGTCTATTTATTTTTGTATTTTTTTTGCGAGATTGAAAATGCGGATTTATAGTTTTTCAAACTGTAATTCATCATTTTCACATCTATCTTTTTTATTTTTGTTATTTGCTTTTGTTTAGGTAAAAAGAAAAAAAAAAAGAAATAGTCTCTTTGACATTTTGTCCATAGAGTAAAAGTCATTTCCTCTTTTAGAGGGTGAGGTTTGGAAGCCCTTTACTCATCTGGAGGGTGGGGGATGAAATCTCTGCTTTAGGTAGAGTGTTGTCTCTCAAACGGTTGTTTGTCTATAGAGAATTATAGAAGTTAAGATCATATCAATTACAAAAGAATTTATGGATTAGGGGAGCCTCAATTGTGAGTAGTTGACTTGTAATTATATCAAGACCATTAAGTCACATATGTAACTTCGCTTTCATAAATAAATGAAATCTATTTCAAAAAAAAAAAAAAACTAAGTCCTTATAAATTTGGTTCATTTTAAACCGCTGATTTTAGTTTCTCAAAGAAGCATAGGCACATGGAAAAGGTTTCAGTGGTAAAAAATTCATAAGAATCAGAGAGAGATGCTTAATGGAGTTTTTCTTGTTACGTATCCGCTTTTCCTCCAACTCAATAACCATAATTAAAAACAAGAAAAATTAGGAGAATTCAAGAACAATTCAAGAATCTACACAAGAACTCAAGATGAAAACCAAGAAACCATTCTCACTTGGAAGAGATTTTCAAGTAATCTTCCAAACTCCCAACGAATTCACACTTAACATCCAAAAGCCAGAATCAGAATACACTACTGGTGTCTTTTATACCTACCACTAGTTCTTATTACAATGCACTATTTTGTTACAAATATTACATTCAATATGCCACAGTATTAGTAAAACCATTGCTGCCCGTATTTCCCTTCAACCCATCGTCTCATTAAGGCCTCTTACTTAGGAGTGTAACTGGTCCGATTCAGTCTGGTTTTGTATAATTTTTGGAACTGAACCAGATACATCGGTTTTTGCATTTTCAAGAACTTATTCTGCATCAATTACTCTCCTAAACCAGTACTTCTGATTTTACCGGTTCCGGTCTAATTTTTCAGTTTTAGTATAGCTATATTATTATAAGTTGTAGTGATTTAATATAGTATTAGACTACTAGTATTACTATATGAAAATGATTTAATATAGTACGAATATTACTATTAAATCACTAAGTACTAATATAGTATAGTACTAGTATGGTATTAATTTTAATAGTAGTAGTATTAAAACTTCTATATAAAAGTGATTTAATATTAATAAGTTATAGTAATTTAATATAGTATTAGTATTAATATACATTAGTTTACTAATATATACCGATTAATTAAAGTGAAATGTAATTACTATACTAATATATATGAGTATTATTAATGTATTATGTATTTATCAAAAGGATTCAAAGGAATATGCTGAGAATTTATTAGGTCTAAAAATGTAATTAATAACATATGATCAAACAAATGTTCATGTTTAATATTATAATTTTATGATATAAATTATAATGTAAAATGATTTCATATAAAATTATATATAATATACATAAATATTAATTATATATATAAACCCAAAAATTCTAAAGCTGAAACTGGACCGATTCTATCCTGTTTTTAGAATCATGGAATCGATCCTAGACTAACTGGTCCAAAACCAGACCAACTTGTCCGATTCGGGCTAGGCTGGTTTTCTAGTTTAAACTCTCACCCCTACTCTTACTTCTTCTAACCCAAAATGCCCCATTCCACTTAATTGCAACACATCCTTTTGCCAATAGCAACTTTTTCTGTTACATTTCTCTTCTTCCCGCCTTACATTCTACAACCCCTTAAATTATCCCTCGTAAAGTACTTGCCCACAAGGCCCTGACATGCTCCCTCCCTATCAAAGGCAACTTTACCCACACCTGTCATTGTATGGTTTCTCTTTTTGTCCAATCTTCTGTCTAAAATCTCTTCAAGTTCTGATTGAGTTGTCCTTGTGAGTTTAATGGAGGTAATGTTGGCAAGGGAGTGAAATTTTGGCTAATCTTACTTTTTAAACAGGATACATGGAAAACTATGTTTATTTTAGAGGAGGCTGGCAAGTTTAGCTTATGTACCATTGAACCAATCTTCTGTACAATCTGAAAAGGTCCATAGAACCCTAGAAGTGAGCTTCATATTATGCCTCATCACCACAGCCTTCTGTTTGTATGGTTGGAGTCTTAAAAAAACCCAGTCTCCCACCTGGAAGCTCCTTTCAGTTTTGTTTCTATCAGCATAAAACTTTATCCTATGTTGGGCCTTATGCATGTTGTCCTTCAACAAATGCAGTAGCTCTTCTCTTAATCTTAATTGTCTATCAACTGCATCATTAGGGGAGATGCCTGGAATGTATGACATCAATTTAGAAGGGCCATACCCATAGAAGGCAATGGTTAAGTCTTCTAGAGGAATGTGTTATGGTGTTATAACACCACTTAGCCATGGGCAACCTTGAGCTCCACTCCTTAGGCTTCTAACTACTATAGCTCCTTAAATAACTCTCCAAGCATTTATTCAGTGCTTCTGTTTGGTCATCAGATTGAGGGTGGTATGCTGAACTAAAGTCCAAAGAAATTTCCTGAAAATGAAATAGCTGCTTCCAAAAAGAGCTAGTAAAAATTGGGTCCTTATATGATGTAATTGACTTAGGCAACCTATGAAGTTTAAAAACTCCAGCAAAGAAAACTTGAGCCACTTTACTAACTGTATAAGGGTGAGATGGGGAAGAAATGTGCAAACTTGGTCAATCTGTCTACCACAGAAAAAACCACAGAATATCCATTAGAAAGTGGCAAGCCCTTGACAAAGTCCTTGAAGATGTCCACTATGGAGACTTAGGAACTGGCAGTGGCTGTAGCAACCTAGGTAGATGTATAGTTTCATACTTTTGGTCTAACATACTTTACACTCTCTGACCAGGCTCTTAATGTCTTTGTGCATACCCTCTCAATAAAAATCCCTCTTTGCCTTCTGTAGAGTTTTATGATAGCCCACATGGCTTGCTTGTTGGTTGTGATGAATATACTACATAATCTTAGCTTGAATTGATGAAGAAGGAATGACCACTAGTCTACCTTTCCTCAACAACAACCCTTGTTGCATAGAAAAATGCTTTGGCCCTTCTTATCCTTGCTGCAGTTTGAAAACAATCTCAAAAATTTTAGGACATAAAGAATAATTGGCCTTTAATTCCTCAATCAATAAAGGAGTTGGGAAAGAGATTAGTGCAGGAGTTGCTGGCTCTTCCTCATTCCTTCTAGAAAGAGCATCAGCCAGAAGATTTTCCTTCTCTTTCTTGTAATTAATTGTAAAATCATATCTAATCAATTTGGATATCCACTTGTGTTGAGTTTCGATTCCAATTTTTTGTTCCACCAAGAATTTCAAGGACTATTGATTAGTTTTGATCTTGAAAGGATGCCCCAACAAATAAGGCCTCCATCTATGAATTCTTCTTCAGTAGTTTTGTTGATGGAGCTGCTATAGACCCATAGCCCCTTATGAAATTCCTATAGTAGCCTGTTAAAGCAAGAAATCCTCTCAGAGACTTCAAGGTTTTAGGTACAGGACACTCCACCATAGCTATTGTCTTAGAAAGATCTGTTTGCACCCTTTACTAGAAATGATGTGGCTCAGATATTTTATCTTATACACCAAACTTACATTTTGACATCCTAGTATATAAAGTATGTTGCTTTAACCCCTCCAAGACAGTTCTTACATGCAAAAGATGGTCAGACACATTTTGACTATAAATCAATATATCATAAAAAAAAACTAACACAAACTTTCTCAAAAAGGGTTAAAAAAATGTCATTCATCAACTCTTGGAAAGTTGCAGGGGCATTCGTGAGTCCAAATGACATGGCCAAGAACTCATAATGGCCTTCATGAGTTTTAAAGGTTGTCTTTTGAATATCCTCTCCTCTAACCTGAATATGATGGTAAACTACCCTCAAATTCAAGTTGGAAAACACCCTAGCTCCAAAAAGTTTATCAAGTAACTCATCAATGATAGGTATGAGAAACTTGTCCTTGTTGGTTTTTTGGTTAAGTGCACAATAGTCTATGCATATATGCCAACTACCATCAACTTCCTTCACCAACAAAATAGGTAAAGAAAATGGACTTTGACTAGGTCTCACCACCCCAAATTGCAATAGATCATGAACTATCTTTTCTATTTCCGTTTTTTGATAATGAGGGTACCTGTAGGGTCGTACTAATATAGAAGCAATGCCCTCCTTGAGTTAATTGGGTGATCAAAGGCTCTTTTTGGTAGTAAGCTCATAGGTTTTGCGAAGACATCTTTGTACTCACTGAATAATTAATCATCAAACCTTTAGGATTCTCAGCCTTTAACTTCTCATTCACAGGCATTAGTTGTAAAAACCACCCTTGTTTCCTCACAAAATCAGACTTCAACCCTTTGTTGCCTATCAACACATCCACACTGCCACATTTTGTCCCTTGCAATCTCCCCACTTCTCCACCCATCTTGAAGGTCATAGACATATCTCTAAAATCCCATTGGATAGAGCTCAAAGCTTTAAGCCATTGAACCCCTAGGACTACATCATAGCCCCTAGTGTTAATACATAAAAAGGCATTGAGAACTTAGATCCTTGGATTCTAATTATTTCTTCGCCTTTGCCCCGGCTCAAGATCTTATCCCCATTATCAATCCTGACCTACAAGCTAGAATCCTTCTCAATCTTTAGTTTAGCTTCTTGAATCACTAAAGGATCCAAAAAATTGTGTGTACTTCTCGAGTCTACTAGAATCTCCACAGCACATGTCCCAATTCTACCATGCAATCTCATAGCATTATTATTAGAACAACCTAAAATTGCATTGATAGAAACCTCTAAGCCTTCAGCCTTATCTTCTCGCAACTCTTCAACACTGGACAACCCTTCACTCTCTTTAACACAGACTGCTGCAGATCATTATACTTAGCTTGCAATAAGTACACTTTGGGATTTTTACACAGGTGGTTGGACTCAACTTCTCATCACAATGATAGCAGAGATTTTTCCTCCTTTTCTCATCCATTTGAGATGAAAAAATGCACACTACTCTTCAGTATCTTGGCACTATCCTCTCCAACTTCAGAATGACTTTTACCCCCATACACTGTATTGTTTCTCCAAGACTTCCATGAAGCCAACAAATATTCCTCCTGAATCTTAGCAAGGCCAAAGACAACATTCAGATTAATAGGATTGAGCATTCGAACAGGTGATCGTATCTCATCCTGTAACCCACTCATAAAATAGCTCAGTTTATGTTTTTTAGGCAGTCCCTTCAATCTATTCGATAAAGCCTCAAATTGTGCCTTACAAATAGCCACATATGACACTTGCTTTAAATGTGTTAGAGATTCCATAGGATAATCATAGGCCATAGGGCCAAATCTCACTTGAAGGGCTTTCACAAAGAAATCCCAACTTATAAAAATGCCACAATCGACAGCATCTTGATAACACACAAGGGCCTCACCCTCCATGTGATATGAGACCATCAAAAGTCTTTGATTCATTGATGTATGATGAAATTCAAAATACTGGGTGGTTTTAAAAATCCACCCAGCAAGATTAGGCCTATCAAAGTGTGGAAAGCCCAATCTAACTCCCCTTGGCAATGATGCCCTCTCATCATGATACATGCTCCTACCATAAAACCCTTCTTCATGATTTTCTTTTATACCCCCAGCAGAACCACAAGGAATAGAATTAACTTGTTGATATTCTACTAAAGATCTAATCATGTCAGTAAGTTGGAATAACATGCTTGTAATTCCATTGATGGCATGATGAAGTTCTTCCAATTGCTTAAGAATCCCTTCTTGCTGCCTCAAAGAACCTTCTTGCAGTGCCTTCAAGACTGCTAAACACGTATTCTTTACCATGAAAGGATCGGCCTCTCTGATACCAATTGTTACGTATCTACTTCTACTCCAACCCAGTGACAAGAATTATGAACAAGAACAATTACGAAAATTCAAGAATAATTCAAGAATCCACACAAGAACTCAAGATGAAAACAAAGAAACCTGTAACAACCTTCTCCTTCTTTCTTTTATAGTTACGAGCCTCGTTCTGCATGCCGAACTTCGATGGCGTGTTTCAAAAGATATAAAGTGATTTTTAAAGCAACTCTAGTATTTTAAAGCTTACGAATATTTTAAATGTCTTGGAAATAATTATATTTGATATTTTTAGTGTTATTAGACTAAGCTTGGATATTTTTGAAGAGCTCCAAAATATTATAATTGTGAAAAAATTATTTAATTTAAATGATTTCGGTCATTTAAAAATATTACGAGATTTAAATTATGTCGAAAACTCTAAATTAATTTAAATGGTTTTATTCTTTTCAAGTAATTAACAAGACTTCATCATTTTAATTAATGATATTTTATCTTAATTCCTCTCAGTGTTTTAAGTTAAATAAGTATTTTAATTTTTTATCGTTAGATCATTTTGTAGATTCCAAGATGAAGGGCCTGGATTAAATATCCAAGCTCCCTCTTTTTCTCCTTCACTTTTTCCTCTCTCTCTCTCTCTCTCTCTCTCTCTCTCTCTCTCTCTCCAACTCGATGGACAACCTTTCTCTTCTCTCCCTCCACCGTAGCACCTTCTCCTCTCCAGCCTAAGCCACCGCCAATAGCTTCCTTCCCCGCCGGCGAGTCCATCTCCACCACTAGTGAGTCACACGGCAGGCCCCTCTCTCTCCTCTTTCCCCTTTCATGAAATGGGTTTCAAAGCCCATTTCTCCTCTTTGCGCCGCCGTACGCGGCCAACTGGGCCACTAAACACTTCCACCTCCACCGACACCACCACCTCACGGGCTCCACCTCCATGGTCCCCCTTTCCCCTAACTCTCTCCCTCTATATTGCACCACCTCACACATGCATGAAACCAACACACGAGTTTCTCCTTGTAGCGCAGCTATCGCCCCAGCTCAGGCCATCGTGTCACCACCGATGGCCTCTCCCCCACCAGTGGACCCCCTCCACCACACCCAGCCTCCCTCTCCTTCAGATCACTCCATACACACACCCACGAAACCCACACAGGTTCATCCCTTCAGCCACGGTGTTGTCGTCGTACACGGCCACCCAAGGCCTCCAGCTGCCACTGGTAGCTTCCCTTGGCGACCCTCTTCCTCCCTCAACTGCCCATGCCTCGATATGGCCTTCCCTTCATGCAGCCTCTCTTCAATCCTTTCAGATCCACTGTTCACGGTGAGATGCAGCCGTGTTTCCCCTTACACCGCCACCCCAAGGCCACCGTGAGTCTCCCCATGGCCACCCCTACCAGATCCACCAACTAACACGCCCAAACAGCCCCCAACCACCGTGGACAGCCACTGTACGTGGCTGATCACCACCGTACGTGGTGTTAATCGTCACGTACAACCCTTCCGATGTCTCAACCGTGCTGGATAGTAAGTAATGCACGGGTTATCCTATCGATGATATAACCCTCTATCCCTCATTATTTATATTAAATGTTAGTTGATAGGTTGTGGATTGTGCTGTTAGTATTGTGGAGTTTGTTGTGTAGTTATGAAGTAAACTGGGGTTGTGTAGTGCAGTGTGCTGCAAAGTATTGTGGACTGTGCTATGGAGTATGTATGTGAAGTGTGTTCCGTAGTATGTGGCGCAATGTGTGAAGGGAGTACACGTGGTGTGTGCTCCATGTAGTGCGGCGAAGCATCGTGTGGTGTGCGTCGTAGTGAGGTGTGGCGTAGTGTGGATGGAGGAGAGTTCACGTGAAGTGTACTCTGTGCAGTGTTGTGATACACCAAACGGCATGTCATGAAGGTTTGGATGGCGTAATTGAGGAGTATAGAGTGTACAGTGTAGTGTTGGTAAATGTGGAACGGTTTCTCGAAGTAGTTGTGATGTGACCCTATCATAGTGACAGTTGTCACGATGTAGCTTGGGAGTAGTCTCGAGCTACGTGACGCGATGGAGATGTTGTGAATGGAGTCCTGTCGTGTCAAGTGTTGGGATGAATTTATAAAGGACCGGGAAGTAGGAAGGTCCTGCTGATCGAGTTTAAGTAGAAGTTGGTATTGGAGTATGGAGCTTGTTTATACAAGTGAGCATTCATCGGACTATAAGTTGATCTTAGGTGATAAAGGATAAGGTACATGTGCATCTGTAAGACACGTGTACCGGACAGATTTACCATATATAATGGGTAATCTGTTCTAAGTATGGTTATATGATGTTTAAACCTCAGAGTTGGCTTAAAGTTATGTGGCATGTATGGATGAGAATGCGGATTTAGTATAGGCTAGGATGCATGAAGGTGGTAATGGGTATGTTTTCTAGGATCAGAATGCGTAACTTAGTTGGTCGGAGTCATGCATCGGAATGAGGTTAATAGGAGAGTAACACGAAGGTCTTAGTGTCTTGACCTTAAGGTGAATTACGGAGGTTCACTTTAAAGGATAAAACCTCGAAGTAGAACGTTGGATTGGAAAAGGTGACCCAAGTGGGTCTCAGAAAGAGAAAACGTGATGAGAAAGACATAGAAGATGGAGGTAGTGATGGTAAATGGAACCCGGAGGATTTAGCATAGTAAATGGCACGTAAGAACACATGAATGGATGGAGAGTGTTCCAAGTGAAGTGTAGTCTATTTCTAGTATAGTTGGTTATTTATTAGATAGAGAATGACGTTGTGTATGCATGTAGGTTGTCATTTGACAAGCACATGAATGAATTTTATGAAATGAGTATGTCATGGAGTCCATATAAGTATTACGTTCATACTCTTCTAGAGTTTTCTAAAATAATGAAAATAAAAATGAAATGCTTTTCCTTTATTAAACGACATGAAAGATGCTTTACGAAAGAATGCTAAGTATAAGTTTTCAAGTACAAGTATGTAACGGCCGAAATGAAATGTGAGGCTTAGGCCATATGCTTTAAACGACGCGAAGAAAGAGTTTTAAATGTTCCTACGAACTAATGCTTTAAACGATGCCATAAACTGGTGTTTTAAATGATGCCATAAAAGATGATATTTAAGCCCATGCTTTTAAATGATTTTTACTAATGAACGGAGGGAAGGATTGAAAGGATTGAAAAGAATTGAAAGGAATAACATGAATGAAATGATTGAATGCTTTAATGTATGAAAATACATAATGGCCATGAATGAATGGATAATGGTACTGAAGGACTGGACTGGGCAGATTGCAATGTCGGGTAAGTAGTATTGGTAGTGTATTTAGTGCTGCACCCTACGGAATGAATTCCTAACCCGTGGCCACAGGCGGGATCAAGGTCCAAAAGACTGCTAACCCTCACACACGGGGCGTAACTGTGTGCAACAACCAATGAAAGTGATAAGAAAGAATGTATGCATGTTAAGAAAGAATGTATGTATGCTAAGACTCTTTAAAAAATGAAGGCAGCGAGGCATGGGGAACTGTTTTACGAAAGAAAACCCTTTTTAAGAAAAATCTCATCTCACAACGTTTTAAAAATGAAATGAATGTCTATGTATGATATGCATGGAGTGATGAATGCATGACTCAAAACTTACGTTCTTATATTTTAACGGTATAAAGTAATGCTTACGAGTCATCGATTCATTTTAGTTTTTGTGTGTCATCCCAGGGACAAGATGAGCATGACGCATCAGGACAGACACAACCTAAGGGGAAGAGCATGGAAGCCTAGGCATAACATTTTGTACGAGAGACTTTAATTATAAAACTTAATGTTTTCCACTGTAACCTTTTAAATTAATAAAAAAATTTTATTTTACAAACGTGGAGTCTTTTGTATCCTGGTATGAAATGAAAAGAAATTTCAAAACGAACGGTAATTCCCATCTCTTTTCATAAAATCATTTTCTAAAGTACTCACCACAAGAACGAGCGTTACAAAACCATTCTCATTTCTTGGAAGAGATTTTCGAGTAATCTCCCAAACTCCTAAAGAATTCATACTACTACTGGTATCTTTTATACCTATGGCTAGTTCTTATTACAATGCACCATTTTGTTACAAAGATTATATTCAATATGCCGCCATCTTTGTAAAACCACTAATGCTTGTGTTTCCCTTCATTGCATCATTTCATTAAAGGTCTCTTACTACCCAAAATGCCCCGTTCTACTTAATCACAACACACTGTTTTGCCAATAGCAATTTATTCTGTTACACTTCGCTTCTTCCCACCTTACATTCTACAGCCTCTTACATTTTTCTATGAAACCACGACGTGGCAGTTGCTTATTGGATGGTGTAAACACTTTTTTTATAATCTATCTTCAGCATCTCTTTTCGAAAAAAAAGTGCTACTGATATAAAAGATCTTATAAAGTAAATTTATAAATTGACATGATTTCATATGATACATTATATTTATTATATAATAAAAATAACTTTAATAAAAATAATTTTATAATTTAATATAACATTATTAAGGAAGGTGACACAAGGCAAGAATAAGATTCAAATTCAACAAGAAATCTGGAAGTAATTTGCAGCAATCATCAAAGCCGAGAATCATGTCTTGAAATTGATGCAATTGTTGTATTTTTAGTAAACCAAATCTGTAACCGATGTACATGATGTTTCCTTAGCCGTACAATTCCTTAGATAGATTTATAAAAGTTACTCGAAGGATCAATACAAGCATGTGTTGACATTTCCATTGTGAGCTTCAGAATATTTACTTTTCTACATGGTATCAAAAGAGAAAATCTCCAACGAGAATTTGATCCTCATGTCTTCTGCAAATCAGCCTACCTCAGAAATTCCTCTTGTTGTTTTAAACATCACAGCTAAGATCAATGAGAAACTCACACATTGATCTTTTCCCCAATGGCGAGCTCAATTCGAGGCTCTCCTAATTGGCTATGATCTAATGGATTATGTAAATGGCGAATCCCGTTGCCCTCCCTCAGATGGCACACCACCATTGATAGCCAAGAAATACCACTAGGTTAGGCAAGATAAGTTAATTCTTAGCGCCATTCTTGCCTCTACTTCCCCAACCATCACCCCTCTTATTGCCACAACCAAAGCCTCCCATGAAGCCTGGAAAAAATTATCAACTATGTATGCAAGCAAATTGTGTACAAGGACAATGCAACTCAAGGAAGAATTGGCCTTGATTCAGCGTGGAAACCGCCCAATTCCAGAGTATCTTCATGTGGTTAAAGGCCTGGCTAATGAGATTGCACTCATCGACCACCCAATCTCTGACGATGACATCACGCTTTATGTCCTCAACTGGTTAGGGCCCGAATTCCGTGAGATTGTTGCCCCTATTCGGGCAAGAGAAAAATCTCTTGCCTTTGAAGAGCTCCATGACCTCCTTGTTGGGCATGAGAATATTTGGGCAGGATAGAGGCTGCTACCCAGCAGCTCGTGGCTGCTGCAAATTTCATAAGCCATTGCTCCAGCTTCTTTGCAACTCAGCAACCGAAAGCAAATCACAAGGGAAATGGGTCTTCACGTTCACAAGGCCAGAATCATTCCTCAAGTTCAAATGGCCCATCTCGTGACCAATGGTGCCCCAACAATCAGGGCCAGTTCAACTCCAACCAGAGATGCTATTAGCCCAAATGCCAATACTGCGATCAAGTGAGCCACACGGCTAAGGCCTACCCTCAATTAAATTCTTCTGAAATGACTATTAACTGTGCAGGAACTTCTGATGGTCAAGAAAATAAATGGTTAATTGACTTCGCAGCCTCCCACAATATCACAGGTGATATAAAAAATTTATCAATCCACTCTGAGTATGATGGCACTGATGAAGTCCTTCTTGGCGATGGTACAGGTTTGACGGTTACACATATTGGTTCTTTAGCATTACCCACACCCAAAAAAAATCTTTCATTTACATGATACTTTATGTGTTCTCAATATTCACAAAAATCTCATTTCCGTTCATCACTTCACTAAGCAAAATGATGTTTTTCTTGAATTTCACCCACTTTTTTTCCTTGTGAAGTTACGATTCACGGGCCGATACTACTAAGAGGTGTGTGTGAGAATGACGTCTACATATTTCCCAACTCAATGGTGGCTCCTTCTACTCCCAAAATGGTTGCTTACGTGCACGAACGAACTTCAATTGACGAGTGGCACAAGCATCTTGGACACCCATCGATTAAAGTTGTTCAAAATCTTGTCAATCTTTTTTTCCTTCCTCTTACCACAAATAAATTACCATCGTCATGTACTTCTTGTTCAATAAATAAAGCACATCAACAACCATTTGGTTCTACAAGTTTTCAAAGACGTTCTTCACTTGAAATTATTTACACTGATGTTTGGGGTCCTGCCTCACATTATCGGGTTAAATGGCGCACGTTATTATCTTATTTTTGTGGATCATTACACCAAATACATGTGGTTTTACCCAATGTCCACAAAATCTCTTATTTCTAGTATTTTTCCACAATTTAAACTACTTGTTGAAACAAGGTTTAAGTTTCCCATAAAAAGCTTGTACTTGGACAATGGTGGCGAATTTTTAAGTTTAAAAAAAAATTTGTCCGATCATGGTATAAGCCACTACATCACCGCCCCCTATACCCCCAACAAAATGGTGTTTCTGAAAGACGTCATCGTCATCTTGTCGAGACAGGTCTTACTTTGCTTCATGATGCTTTTTTACCTCTTTCTTATTGGCCCCATGCTTTCCAAACCACCACTTATCTCATAAATTGCCAACCAACTCCTCTTATTCGAAACAAGTCTCCATTTGAGGTTCTTTTTGGTCAACAACCAAATTATCTCAAATTGTGAAAATTTGGTTGTTTATGCTATCCTCTCACAAGGCCATATAATACCCATAAATTACAACCAAAATCAGTTCCTTGTATTTTCATCGGATATTCCCAAACACAAAATGCATATAAATGCATGGATCCATTAAGGGATTGTATATATGTTTCCAGGCATATGACCTTCGATGAACTGCAGAGCCCAATCTTCCCAAGTCTCACGCACGGCCCATGCTCCACAACAAGCCCAACTGCTGACCCTCACTTATTCTCCTCTGCTCCTCACTTTTTCCTTCAGCAGAACCCATGCCCTAATTTCTTCTCCTCTGCTCCTTCAATTCCTGTGTCTTCACCAAGTCCTGATCGCTCGTCACAACCACCACCGAGCTCGGAACCTGTTGTTGCCATTCCTGCGCCACCTCCAGGTATACCTCCTCTATCTCTCCTCCTTTTCATTGTGAATCGTATGACAATCCCAGTGATATGAATTTAAATCTGAACTTAGATGCTGGTATAAATATTAATGCCCTGAATGATTCCCTCTCTAATCAACTTGCATCTGGTTTAGTTCTTGCTTCACAATCTCCTGTGCACACCGAATCCTCTTCCCACCGAACCCATTCCATGACTACTAGATCCATGAACAACATATTTAAACCCAAGCAGTTGCACACTGCGTCTAAGCACTCTCTTCCATTACCTCTAGAACCAACATGTGTGAGTCAAGCTGTATCTCACCTTGAATGGCGTGAAGCCATGTCTAGTGAATTAATTGCTCTCATGCGGCATGGTATTTGGGATTTAATTCCTCTACCTATCAATTGTCATTCAGTGGGTTGTAAGTGAGTGTTTAGAGTTAAACGGAAAGGAGATAGCTCAGTTGATAAACTCAAAGCCCGGCTTGTTGCCAAGGGCTATAATCAGCAGCCTGGAGTTGATTACAAAGAAACCTTTAGTCCAGTGGTTAAACTAGCCACCATAAGGACAGTGCTGAGCATTGCAATCATGAATGGGTGGCCCTTGAAACAAATGGACGTAAACAATGCTTTTTTACATGAAATCTGACTGAAACGGTTTACAAGATGCAACCTCCGGGTTTTAAAGATTTGTCTCGACCTGACTATGTGTGTAGGCTAAAGAAAGCAATTTATGCTCTCAAACAAGCCCCGAGGGCGTGGTATTTAGCCTTAAAAACTGCTCTTATAGCACTCGGGTTCCAAAATTCTAAAGTTGATTCCTCTCTCTTTGTCTATTGTCATGATTCCATTATCTGCTATTTCCTTGTTTATGTTGATGATTTACTCATTACGGGTAATGACAAGAAGTTTGTAGCTCATGTTGTTACCAAACTTGGTGATCAATTTTCATTAAAAGATATGGGGTCCCTTCATTACTTCCTAGGAGTGGAAGTGATACCAACTACTACAGGTTTATTTCTCTCACAACATAAGTATGTTCGTGACATCTTGGAGAATACAAACATGGTTGGTGCAAAGGATGTTTCTACCCCATTGTCAACCACTCAATCCCTTCACTTGGTAGATGGGATGGCTGCAGTGGATAGTATAGAGTATAGGTGTGTCATTGGTAGCCTACAATATTTTTCTTTAACTCGTCCTGACATTTCTTTTGCCGTCAATAAGCTTTCTCAATTTATGCACAAGCCAACGGTCACTCATTGGACTGCTACTAAGAGGCTTCTTCGATATCTCAAGAAGATGATCTTTCACGGTATTCACCTTAAGTCAGTTGCAACACCATGCTTAACAACCTACAGTGATGCTGACTGGGCTAGAAACATTGATGACCGAACCTCCACATCAGCTTACATTACATTTCTGGGTTGCAAACCCATCTCATGGAGTTCAAAAAACAAAGAGCTATTGCTCGGTCCACTACGGAAGCAGAATATTGAGCTCTAGCCAATGGTGTATCAGAAACAATGTGGTTACTTGCACTTCTTCAAGAACTTGGTTTTTCATTAAAGGTGCCACCTTCTCTTCTATGTGACAATCTTGGAGCGACTAATCTCAGCTTTAATCTGGTCCAACATTCAAGAATGAAACATATTCAAATTGATCTTCATTTTGTACGTGATCAAGTTCAGAAAGGTACACTTAGAGTGAGTCATGTTCATACTCAAGATCAATTGGTTGATATCCTAACTAAGCCACTGTCCCGAGAATGCACAAAATTTCTAAGAGCTAAAATTGGTCTTGCCGATGGAAACTCAATTTTGCGGGGGCTTATTAAGGAAGGTGACACAAGGCAAGAATAAGATTCAAATTCAACAAGAAATCTAGAAGTAATTTGCAGCAATCATCAAAGCCGAGAATCATGTCCTGAAATTGATGCAATTGTTTTATTTTTAGTAAACCAAATTTGTAACCGATGTACATGATATTTCCTTAGCTGTACAATTCCTTAGAAAGATTTGTAAAAGTCTGTATAAAAGTTACTCAAAGGATCAATACAAGTGTGTGTTGACATTTCCATTGTGAGCTTCAGAATATTTACTTTTCTACACACATATCAAATCATAACGTTAATTTATAAAGTTAATTTTATAGAATTGCTAAAAGATTTCTCATTCAAGAAATGTGTCTAGACGCTCCGTTTCATTTCCTTTTTCATTTTTCTTTTTTCAATTCTTCTAGGGGCAGTCGGCCCTTACAAACAGTGGCCAATCGGCTGTCAGCCGTTATATTTTAAAAAAAGAAAT
Source organism: Carya cathayensis (assembly GCA_011037825.1). Taxonomy (NCBI): domain Eukaryota; kingdom Viridiplantae; phylum Streptophyta; class Magnoliopsida; order Fagales; family Juglandaceae; genus Carya; species Carya cathayensis. Next base: position 286,046 of record QGSO01000412.1, read on the forward strand.
AAGAGAAATGCGAGAAAGATGAAATACTTGGCTTCTTCTTTAAGTTTAAGGAAATACTGATTGTGGTCTGAGCTATAGTTGCATTCCGCGTGGTCTGAGTTTTGACTTGTTCACATTGTGCGTGCTGCGTGGTCCTCTTCTTCATGCAGCTGGTTCACAGCTTGAAACAAAGTGGAAAAAACTAGATCTTTGCATCACAATCTTCGGCGTTGTCATCTGTAAGCAAACTGGTAAGAGCTTCGTGTGGGTCTTCTTCTTCTTCTTCGCGTGAGTGTTCTTCGAGTGGGTCTTCTCTAGCGTGTGGGTTTATATTAATGGAGAAGAGATACTGTACGCCTATCATTTTTATTTAAAACTCTACTTTTTTCTTTTTTAATTTCTTTGGATCTTTGAATCACAATCTCGTTTTTACTAAGTTTGCAGTCCGATAGCGGCCCCTAAAACTCTTCCATGCTTTTGTCAGGTACTAGTTGCCTCCTTCCTCTTCTCTGTGTTAAGAAATAGGTGTTGTAATACTCTGTGACTGAAGCTCTATTTGAAGCTTTGTTCATCCCACTAAATCAGGGCTTATGAGATTTGGATAGAGAGAAGAGCTAAATGCTTTACAATACTAGTTGTAGTTATGAAGGAAAATTAAATTTTCTAGTCTCTTATAGTTGTAGGTCCAATTCCAACCGCTCCAGGTCCAAATTTCATAGAATCAAGACCATATTTCTTGTTGTTTTCGTGAATAAAATCAAGGTCAAATCCAACTGCTTGTTGCCCACAACGTTTTTCTTTGCCTAAATGGCATCATTATTTATTTCTTTCTTTCTTTATAACCTACTACTTAGCTCATATGATGATGAGAGTTTTACAAATAAAATTAGGCTCTTTGTGCTCATTAGTCATTACCCAAAAGTTTTTATTCTTTCTTCCTTTTTTATTTCCCCTCCTAAACTGTTGTTTGTTTCGAAAGTTTGGAGTAGATCAGTTTCTATAAACAGTATTACTAGCTCAAATTTATGTTGCCTAACTTCTTTTTTGTCATTGTGATAAATGTTGTTTTTTGTTGTAGATTTATTTGTTACTCATAAATAATAAATAGAAATAGAAGAGAGGGGGAAGAAGGAGGACGGAGACTGAAGACAGACAATGAAGAAGGAAGAAAGAAATTGAAGCGATAAATACGAAGTAGAAATCGAAATGATAAAACACAAGGAGAAAATGGAATGAAACGAACCGTTTCATTTATGCCACGTTGGCACAGACTACGCGGCGTTTTCCAAGCCGCTTGCCCGCTTGCGTACAGCGTTTTTCTTTTTTATTTTGTTTATTTAAATTTTCGGTGGATCCACTCTCAAGTCTCAACAATCGAAACGGGGCATTTCGTTTCACTAATGTCTAATCCTTTGCTCTGCTCTGTGCGCTCTCTCTCTGGCCATGTTTGAGACCCGAAAGAATGAGGCCTCGGATCGTGCTGTTTGGAGATTCGATAACGGAGCAGTCGTTCAGGTCAGGTGGATGGGGAGCTGCTCTTGCTGACACTTACACTCGCAAGGTTCCGCATTTATTCATTATTTTTGGCTTTTCTTTTTCGTTTCGTTTTCTTCTGGGAAAGATTTGATGGAAATGTACTTAACTGTTGTTTCGGCCTTTTTTTTGGTTATGTGTCAAGGCTGATATAGTGAATCGTGGGTATAGTGGATACAATACCAGATGGGCTTTGTTCTTGCTGCATCACCTTTTCCCATTTGTAAGTTTTCCACCATTTTTTTTCCTAAAAGAAAAACTCCCTTCTTTTGGTGGTTGTCAGTGCTCTAAATTCAGATCGTACCCTTTTCCATTGCAATTACTGCTTTTCAAAATGGTCTTCTTTAAATATCGGCAAGTACTAATTCTTTCGTCCATTTGTATTGATTCTGGATGGGTTTTGTTTGTTCTTTTTGACCTGTTGGTCATGATACATGAAGATCAAAATTTAATGAGCTTTAAATACCAGGTGGAGTGATAGGTTTGCTCATAGTATTTATATGCTTGCAGATAGTGGCGGATATTATAATAAGGCTTATGGAAAATGATATCGAATTGTTTTTATTTTTTAGTATTTGTGTTTCTTTATTTTTTAGTATTGTGTTTGTTTATTTTTTAATATTGAAAAAAATACATAAAAAATGCTTTAAAAAATAAAATAAAAAAATAAACACAATACAGTGAATACACTAATCGGTACTGAAGAGGTATTCTTCGGTACCAACTGTCGGTGGGAGTATCACTCCCCAAGGGTTATTTACAAGAGTAATGGGTACAAGCCTTGTACAATCCATTTGTAAAAAAGCAGGTCTTTCTAATAAAAAATAATTTTTTTTACACCTTTTTTAAATAACTTGGGTTTTCGTCCATTTGCAAATGACCACAACATTGGTAATATTTATACTTCAGATTTTTAAAGTTTGCAATTAATAACTTCTGTCCATCTTCATCTAATCCACTAATGGGGCATTTTTCCATGTGGCATTTTTGACACGTATCAGCCAATAAAAAGTTGACAAGTGTCCCCTTAATGACATGCCAACAAATTTATTAAATAATAAAATAAAAAGTTTCAAATGAATTTGAAACTTTTTTTTTTTTTTGATAAGTAATAAGATATTTTATTGATATAAAGATAGGCATAGCTCAGGTACACTGTAAGTATACATGTGAATACACCTATTTAGGAATTAGAAACAGTTACAAGGAAATCATGGAAGCTGAGACCATTTAAATCTAAAGCAATGGCCCACATAAATAAAGTCTTCCAGAAAAAACTCAAACTTTTCCAAGGAGCATTCATGATTCTCAAAATGTTTATTGTTTCTTTCACTCCAAATACACTAAAGAATACATATAGGAGTCATCTTCGATACGGCTGCAATCTGTGGTGTCTTGGTGATCCCACTCCAGTTTGCTAGTTGTTCCACCACCCTTTCCGGCATTACCCATGCTATACCCATTCTACTGAAGAAGTAATTCCAGATTTCCCGAACAAACTCACAATGTAAGAGTAGATGGTCCGCCGTTTCACCACTATTTCTGCACATACAGCACCAGTCCGTGATTATAAGGCCACGTCTTCTAAGGTAATCAATAGTCATAATCTTTCCTAAGGCTGCTGTTCGAACAAAGAATGCGGCCTTGGTAGGTGCTTTACTCCTTCATATGTTCTTCCAAGAAAAATTGTGCCTATGTTGTATGGTAATTGAGTCATAGAAAGAGCATACAGAAAATTTCCCTTTCCTAGAAGGTCTGTATTCCATCTTATCTGCAGCAATAGCAGTGTTATACAGCAGGTTAAAAAATTCCACCAGAACAGTCACTTCCCAATCATGTGCATCCCAAGTAAGGCTAATGTTCCACTCCTGTGAGCCATGGGAAGCCAAAGAATTTTTTTTAAGCCTTTTTTTTTTTTTTAAAGATAGAGAAGCTTTTTGTTAGATTTTTTTGGGTTTTAAGTTTGTCCCAAAGTTTGGGGGAACAAGTTTTGTTAGAACTTTTTAGGAGAGTAGTGGACAGGTTTGCTTTGGGGTTTTTAGGGATCAAAATTTATTTTTTGGTAATTTTATAAGGGAGGCAGAGAGTTTTATTGATTATATACATTTTTTTTTTTTTGGGGGTTTTGGGGGGGGGGGGGGGGGGGGGGGG